>NHTK01000287.1:0-13675 GCA_002938355.1 Panaeolus cyanescens
TCAAGCTCACCCTGTGTCCACCGGACCCCATTCCTGGACGAGTGGATTTAACATCCAAATACTGACTACCAATAAACTGCACATCACATAAAGGAGACTGCAAAGAGTAGTCAGCATGCATGTTCTTGTGCAGAGATGAAGGACCTTGCCTTTCAACATCACCACTATTGTCAACAAAAAACACCTCATTGGCAACAATGTCAAGGTTTTTCATGGTCTGAGTCAACTTGTCAACACCAAGACAATCTGCCAAAGCCCAACAATAATAAGAAGAAAGAAGAAAAGGGAAAGCAGTGATGTCATATATCCCTGTAAATCATCAGGAACATTCAGGGTCCAAAAAAGCGGAGTTATCTTAATTAATAGTCCCTAAATTAAATGCCATCAATTACATCATTCTTTTAATCCAAATATGGTCCGAAGATTTGATTTCTTGAATAGGAGTTTTATTTATTAATAGGCAACTATATCCAAACTCATTCTTTGGCATCCATCCCTTCCCCTCATATATTTATAGAGCAAACTATTTGGGAAGGTCAATATACATATAAAAAAATATATTTGAGCCCCAACACCCATGATATCCAGCCATAAAGCCCAGCAGAGCAATAATACTGCTTTTCCTTTCAATTTCACTTTTTTGCTTACTAATCAAGTCAAAAAAGCGAAATTCTTTTATATTTATTGCTGCTGCTAGGTCTTGCTAAGACCCCACTGCTTAAACACAGTCTGGACACATGGGGGCCCACTGCCTAAACACAGTCTTTCATATATAAAACCAGCTCGCAAGGCTGCTGGGTTTTGAGTTTTATATCCCCCCTTTTTTAAAAAAAAAGTTACATAACATGGCCAACGGAGCTATGAATTCTTTCCAGTGGCGCGCCAATAACTTATGATTGGAAATAAATAAGTAGATAATCTTTTTTTTTTTCCGAATTATTGAATTTTATATTTTTTTTTTCTGTTTCTTTATTCTTTATTCTTTCTTCTTTCTTCTAAGGCTCCTTAAATAAATATGTACACGATTTTTTTTTCAGGAATATTGAATTTTATGATTTTTTTCTGTTTTGTTATTATTCAGTTTTTTTTTATCATCTATTGTGTTCATTTCTATGTA
Organism: Panaeolus cyanescens; assembly: GCA_002938355.1. NCBI lineage: Eukaryota > Fungi > Basidiomycota > Agaricomycetes > Agaricales > Panaeolus > Panaeolus cyanescens. Next base: position 1,118 of record NHTK01000287.1, read on the forward strand.
TAACCCTTGGTCTTTTCAGGCCTTCATACATCTTTTTGATCAGCATATGTGCTATCACTTTAATTGCATTGATTGACTTCATCTTTTGTTCGAGTTGAGCTATGTGAGATGTGTGTTTGAAACTTCGGTAAATGTTTATAGATTGATACTAATGCTAGTACCTCTTTGAATAAAAAATTTGAAAGCTTTAATGTACTATATTAGTACTCTTGCTCAACTTTAGACTAAACCCAATGTGGTGTGGAATACTCTTTATATGGCGTCCTATTTAGACAAAATCCTCTGGCACTCTGGTCGAGGGGACTTTACAGCAGATACGTGTGGTAACTGTGTTTCTCTAAAAAGGCCTGTTCAAGGAAAAGCTGAATATCAGTGTTGTTCCGACTGCTTCCTCCAGGATCTTACATGCTGTGAATGCTGTGTGCGACGTCACAAGTGTTTGCCTTCACACAGAATACAGGTAAACATAACGCTTTCTTGGTTTTGTACTATCTTTACTGATACAGTTCAAGAGATGGAATGGAACCTCCTTCGAGAAGGTTTCACTCAAAAGCCTTGGTTTAAAGGTTCAGCTAGATCACGCCAGTATGAAGTGCGCCATTCCTATCCCATGCCACGCCAACATGACTGTCATGCATACAAACAGAATGCATGACATGTGTTTTGAGTATTGTGCCTGCGGAAAAGCCACTCTTATACATTTTCAGCTCCTTCGTTGACGGTTTTACCCTGCAACCCAGCTTGTAATCAAAACTTGCGCTACCCAGGAGCTCCTTGAACCTGAACCACCACCATCTCAGGTTTTTCCCACGCACAATAAGCGAGGCAAGGATTCAATTGATGTAGATATCACCATGATTTTCCGATAGCGAAACATGATGATTGATCGAAGGCGCTATGTGCTGCTCCCACTACCAATGCTTGGTCGACACGACGTCCTAGCACGACTACCGCGCCTCTAGACGAGCCACTAAGGGGAGAGAAGGGATGGCGACACAAAACCTATGACACCCACGACCCACCCAAACAACCCGCCACTCCCACATCCACTATCAAAGGGAAAGGGCGACAAAGAACCAAAAATGACCTAATCAGAATGGATGCCACCTGCACGTAACAAAAGAGACAAAGAAACGAAGACATGAAAGGAATGCACCTGGACAAGGGATCACAAAGGTGAATGCACCATCGCTATGATGAAAGAAACTGCCTAACCTATAACTAAGATGGTAGCCAACGAGCGAAATCCCCCCAATGAACCACTGAGTTTCTTCCAGACGAGCCTAGCACGCCACTTCTCCTTCCAACAAACCATGCAACCCAACACCCAAACCACCACCAGCGCAGACGCAAACGCTGCGCAACCCAATCCCACCCAATTCCCCAACATCAATGATAACTCCATCTTCCCCCCCTCCCTCCCTCGCCAAAGGGCAGCGGAGGCACCTCCACCACCAAGCCTCCTAAGAAAGAAAGGAAAAACCCAGTCAGAAAGGCAGCTGCGGAGTCCGCAATCAAGAAGAAGACTCTCACCACCAAGAGCGCCAACAGAAAGAAGAAACGTGACATGGACGTCAATGAACAAAAGACAAACACATAGACAAACAATCTCCTAAAGCCGACATGGAGATGGCCGATGTGGAGGGAACCACGACTCCCAACACCAACCTGCCTCCACCCACTATTGAACACCCTAACCCCACACCAAACACTCCCCTCGCCACCCCCAACCACGCCGCAGCTAACCCTGCACCCGATACCACCGGTAATGGGAATCAAGAGGAAACGGATGACAAAGAGACTGACTCCTCCGATGGAGACAGCGACAACCAGGAGTCGGTATACGGTCTCACCCCCACCAACTCGGAACTAGCTGAGCTAGAGTTCAAAGAGATGGCCAAACAAAAGGTAAGCCAACCCACCACCGATCCAGACACCCCACACTGACGACCCAAGCCCAGGCGGCTGACGAGGAAGCAAGAAAGGCAGCGAAAAGCAAAGTGGTTCCGCACATACCGATTCCACCTGCAGGCCCAGGGAAAGACCAGATGGGCTCCAGCCTGATCCCACCTCCCCCCATTATCCCACCCGCGGTGCCAATCAACACTTTTGCTAACATCGTAGGCGCCGCTCCGCCCATTCCACCCACGACACAACCCCAACCTCACATAGTCCCCCCTCCCAACCCCCCAAACACACAGAACATGCTAGCTCTGTCCTCTTTCCGACTCCCTACCCAAACTCAGAATGACGAGAATGCCCTCAACCTCACACCATCAGCCCAAGACCCCGACCCCCTTATCCCATCCCCACCAAACGGCTACCCCCTTATCTGCATCGATACCCATCATGTCATCTACGCCATCATTCGTAATACCGCCCACATATGGGAAACGGAGGCAACGCCTATGGAAGACAAGATTGTAGCCTTCTTCCACGGCGACGAACCTCTCCCCAACGCCAACTACCGAAGGGGAGAAGACATGAGTGAGATGATCCGGAAGGCCCTCCCCCACGCAGACTTCCGAATATCACCCCCGCGTTCAAGAAAAAGAAGGACTTGAGCAGACACTTCAACGCCACGTGCCCAGCTCTCATCACAGGTCTCACCTCCCACCAGAGGAACGCTCTCCTAAACCAACGCACCCTAGCCACCTCAACGAGGGCTCTCCACTTCTCCAAACTTATCCCACCCCTCACCGACTTCGCCTTCTTTCTCACTGACTATAATGTCCCCGCGGATAAAGAGTCTTTCATCCAAGAAGTCTACGAGATGGTCACAGGATGTATGACGGGCCAGCTCCAAGAATCCCTCCCCGCCTTCCTCGTCAAGAACCACGATGCCCTCACGGCCCAGCTCAACATCACCGACCCCCAATCCCAGTTCCTAACCATGATCCAGTACATCTTCGAGGAAACCTCCATCGAAGGACAATGGATCGGAAAGGGGCAGAACAAGCGCCCGGTGTTCGCCGTTTATATGCCAACCCCGACCCTCGACACCACCAAACACAAGAAGTGGCTCAAACTTGTCAAGGGAGTCAGCTACTGGACCACCAAAGCAGGGATGGCTCACGTGGTCGACTCAATGAACTGCAATGGGTGTAAGGCCATCAACCACTCCACGAACTCCTGCCCCTTCCTCGAGGTTCCTGGCTTCCCCAGTTTCTACTCAAACCTCTTGCGCGGCACCCAAGCACCCCAAGCACCGACGCCCAACATAAACGCCACCCCTGGGCCCTCCACATCATGCCTTCTCGACCTCATCCCCGACAACGAGAAACACCAAACGGCAGGGAAAAGGGGAGGACGAGGCAGAGGTAATGGAGGTAGAGGAGGCCGAAACGGTGGGCGCTAGGAACCGTTTCTGTGATTCCCTACTACCTGGCTCATACACATTTTGGACTTTTTCGATACACTTCTCCTAGCCTATGTAACACACACTCCTTATGACTCCCGCAACGCATGTAATGATTTTCACAACTATCAATTAATTTTTGTTATCCTAGACCCCTTGATATGGAGAATACACAACACACAGATATAACCTTAAGCGCGCGCGAGATTCAAAACCTCAGCTCTGTCCATGACCCTATCGAAAGAGAGGGAGAGGTTGGAACTGCAGGCGGATCAACCCGCTCCCTTGAGGAAAGCGAAAGGGATATGGACAAGCATACGCAAGCACCAAAGGCCCTGGACACCGACACATCTTGGGAAAAGGAAATTAGAAGTCCGAACTACCCTATGCCACTACATCCCACAGATGAACCAGACACCAGTATGGCACTGGACCCACCTAATACAGACGACCGCGAGGAAGAAATAACCCAATCACTACCCGATACAACCCAAGTACCCATGCACAAAAGAAACGCTAAACCCAACTTCAAAAAAACAAAAGCCAACATCCACGCCTTTACCCTTAACATGAACGGAGGAGGGTCCACCTCCACGGAAAATAAATGGCGGCATATCAATCAAATAGTACGTGAAAACAAACTTGACATTGGGGTGATACAAGAGACACACCTAACGGAGGAACGTAAGGACACCCTAGAAGCTAATTTCCCTAGACTCCGCCTAATAAATTCAATAGACCCCAAAAAGACAAATGCGAAAGGGGTAGTAATATGCGTAAACAGAACCACAATGAGGACCAAAGAAATTGAAAGCACAGAACTAGTCCCCGGTAGAGCTCTACTGGTAAAAATCCCCTGGACACAAATGGGGGAAACCTTCAACGTACTGGGGATATACGCACCAAATAAAAAGAAAAGACAACTCAAATTCTGGGATAAACTAAGCAGAAGGCTCCGTAAGCTAGGCAATGACTGGAAGCCACACATAATGATGGGCGATTTCAACATAGTCGAAAACAAAATTGACAGACTCCCACAGAGGAAAGACCACCAGAGTGTGGTCAAAAAATACAGGCGCTAAGAGACAAATACAACCTCATAGACCAATGGAGACACGAGAACCCCACCACCAGGGAATATACATACAAACAAGCAAAGAACGATGAACCCTCGCAATCCAGACTAGACAGAATATATCTACAAAATAATCTAGCAGAGACCAGCTTCGAATGGAAAATGGAGCACTCAGGAATTGACAGTGACCATAAAATGGTAAGCGTCAAGATAGAAATACTGAATGCACCCTACATCGGCAAAGGAAGATGGGCGCTACCCACCTTCATATTAAAAGACAAGGACACCATGAATAAGGTTAAAGAACTCGGTCACGAAGCCCTGACCAAAATGGAACTTGTAAACTTTCTAAACGACCAAACGATACAACACATACACAACGAGTTCAAAGATAAAGTCAAAGCAGTAGCAAGGGAAGCTGTAAGAAAGAAAATCCCCAAGATTAAAGCCCAAATTGAAAGCAAGTGAGCAAACATAGAAAATACACTCCATAGACTAGACGAAGAACTAAGTCACACAACGAACACAGATGAGCGCCTAAGACTAACAAGTGAGGCCACGCAACAGATTGGCATCCTCGAAGAAGAATCCAAAAGCCTCCACTTACTACTTCACAATAAAACCAGAGAGGAAATAGCAGCAAAATTTAACCTCGAAGAAGAGACAATAGGAAAGTGCTGGATAAACGCAAATAAAGACAAAAAGCCAAGGGACACCATGTATAAGCTACGAATCCCAGAATCCAACCCCCCCGAAATACGCAACACGCTCACAAGACTTGGCAGCCAAATACCACGACTCCATACAAACTAAGGACATAACTGACCAAGACGGCGCACTAGAAACCAGAAACCTTAAAATAGAAACCTCAATAAGCGCCATCAACACATCACTCAATAAGAACGACAAAGAATACCTGACAAACCCAATAAACGAACACGAAATAATAAAGGCAATCCAAGACCTACCCAACGGGAAATTGCCAGGCCTTGATGGCATTCCCAGAGAACTATACACAAAACTATTGGAGGACTATATAAGGGACACAACACAAAGAGAAGCAAGCATAGAAACACAGCTCGACCAACTGCGTGGGAACCGCAAAACACCACCCACGCCGTTCAATATCGCCAAATACCTTGAGATAGTATTTAAGGACATCCAAACCGGAAACCAGGCGGAAAACGACACCCATAACTTTGCAGATGGGTGGATGTGCCCCATCTATAAAAAGAACGACAAAACAGACATTGCGAACTATAGACCAATAACGGTATTAAATACCGACTATAAGATCTTAACAAGAGCGCTTACCACAAGACTGAGCAAAGTGGTGGGGAACCTAATACACAAGGACCAAGCCGGCTTCATGAAAGGACGGCGCATAGAACACCACACGGATTTAGTACACCTACTAACCTACCTATGTGATGCAAGAGAAGAAGGAGGCGCCATCATCTGCCTCAACCAAGAAAAAGCCTACGATAAGATAAGACACGACTTCCTCTGGCGTCACTTAAGAAATTTAACCTCCCAGATGAATTTATAAATACTGTACAAAATCTATACAAAAATGCTCGTACAACAGTCATCATAAATGGAACCCTGAGCCAAAAATTCAACGTTACCAGAGGGGTAAGACAAGGCAACCCACTGTCCTGCCTCCTTTTCAACCTAGCTATCAAATCCCTAGCCCAAAATCTCCGAAACTCCAACCTAAAAGGAATACAACTCGCCAAGCAAGAACGAATTATTGCGTCACTGTTTGCTGACAACACCACAGTCTACCTGTCAGGGGAAGACAACCTAGACAAACTCTTCAATATACTGAAAGAATGGTGCGAAGCCTTGGGGGCAAAATTCAACGTGAAGAAAAGAGAAATCATACCCCTCGGCTCTGAAAAACAAAGAAAAAAGATCAGGGAAGAACGAAAGCTCCCCAAAAACGAGCAAACGATTGACGACAGCCTACACATCGCAGATGAAGGCAAACCAATACGAGTCCTTGGAGCCTGGGTAGGTCACAATATAGACAAAAAAGTGATATGGAATAAAACGGTAGACGATATCAACAACACACTGCAAAGATGGGAAAGAAGCCACCCTACGCAGGAAGGACAAAGACTGATAGTGAGCATGTATGTCGCAGGGAAAACACAATACCTCACCAGAGTCCAAGGAATGCCGGACAGCGTCGAAAAAAGAATAGAGAGAATAGTAAAAAACTTCATGTGGGGAGCCGACAAGACGAACTTCGCGCCCCCAGTCAGAACATCCCTACTACAAAAAGGAAAGGATTGTGGGTGACAAAAACTGGTCGATATAAAGACCAGAAACAAAGCAATCAAACTCAAGAAACTACAGGCCTACATAGCACCCGAGGGAGAGACACTGATAGGAGCCCTACTGCTCCACAAACTGTTACAGAGAAGCGCGCCTGGGAAAGAGGCAGAGCAAATAGAATCCCAAGCCAGAACAAACTATTTCCAACAGACATGGCAGTATGGAAAAAGAGGCAAGCGGAGAGCACCTATCTTTATCCAGAAAATGATGAAGACAGCAGAGTCGGTAAACCTTGCCATAACAGCACCAATAATCAGCGAAAAGGCGAAAAAAAGAAAGGCCAATTTGGCACCACCCCGGCCTGAAGAGAAGCGCTAGACTACCCACAGACAGGAAAATAGCAAAAGATTGCCTACGGGCCAGACACACAATCAAGACTGTAGGAGACATGCTCCAACTGGCACAGATAAAGATGCACAGCAACCACACGCAAAATAATGAATGCAAATGCACTACCTGCATGCAAATAGAAATAAAAGCAGACTGCAAAACCCCATACACGTGCCACACGCTAGCTAAGAAATGGATAGAAGCCTTGAACACTAAATGGAACCCACTCGACGAGAATGACCCAGACATCGAGAACCCACCACACATAGTAGCTGCCGCAAATAACGAAGCTACGGAATCCCACCTCAACAAAAATCAAGCACCTACGTGAATCTTTAACCCAGACGTACTACTCCGCAACATAGAGGAAGGGTACCGGATTTTCCTCCCAACAGCGAATAAAACTGGGTCAGACACACCACACACAATACAAGAAACAGAAGACTCCCAGGACAACGACACACCAGCCACAAGACACTTGGCAATAGAGGAACAAGAAACCCAAACTAACCAAGTGAACGAAACGACAAATACGCTCCCCCACACCCCAACTGAAGGACACGGTAGAGTAGAGATCGCACACTCCATGAACAGGGAGGACCAGCGCACATGCTTGCACCAGGTAGCGATCTGGTATGGTGAGGAAGACAACAGAAACTGCACACTCACGGTCACTGGACGTTTTTCAAAAGGGATACACTGTGAGATGGTCGCCATCGCCGAAGCAGCAACAAAATACCCACAGGCCCCCTCACAATAATCACCAAAGACAACCGTATAGCTGAGTACATTGACAAGCAAGCCAAGTTCTACGAGGACCATAACTACAAAGATGTGGACTACCCAGACCTCCATAGAGAAACACTAGCCAAACTCCAGAAAAGAAAAGGCACCACCACAATGTCACCCGGGCCATGCCCAAACGCGAAACACCTCCTGGAGTGCAAGAACAACCCCCAAGGGGAGACCACAGAACGAAGACTAGATGAGGAAACCGACAGACAAACACCAGCTGACGACTTCAAGATCTATGGCGCAAAACTGAAACACCTGACCCAATCCCAGATCTACCGAGGGCTGCTAGACTTCAAAGAGAACCAGAAACAAATCAAAGAAAATAAATACCACGACCCCCAGGATACAAGTACGCCCCAGACCAAACAGATAGCGAGCACCAATAGCGAGGAAACAATAGGCGTAACAGATAATGAACAAACTGACCAAACCGCACGCTTGAGGAAACCCAAAACGACCAGGGCACAAACAGTCGACCTAAACCAACACAAAGAAGTTGTAAGACAGTTGACAAGGACCAGATTAGAACAAGCAAGAACCGCCATAAAAAGTAAGGCAAACATCGAACCAAATGACAGGGAAATCTGGAAATCATTCCAGAACAAAGACATAGCAATTCAAATACGCCAATTCCTATGGCTAGCGATGCACAAAGGACAAAAAATAGGTGAATTCTGGACCAAGATAGGAGTCCTCCCCAAATGCAGCAACTGCAAACAATGCAACAAAACAGAGACTATGGAACACATTCTTGTAGAATGCAAAAACCCAGGACAAGACCTAATATGGTGATTAGCCACGAAGCTACTAGAGAAGAAAGGGCTACCCGACACTAAGCCCACGATGGGAGACATACTAAGCTGCGGCTGGTCACCCCGAAACAAAATCTCCAAAGAAGATAAAGGACGCAACAGGCTACGAACAATTGTAATATCGGAGTCCGCATACCTCATATGGAAGGTCAGATGCGAGTGGAAAATCGGACGAGATAAAGACCCAAGGAAAGCACACACAATTCCTGAAATCACCAACAGATGGACATCCACTATCAATAAGCGACTTAATCTAGACAGACTACACACAAATAAGAGGAAGTTCCCCAAGTCTAAAGTGGACAAAACGCTAGCATACAACACATGGAACGGAACGCTAGGAGGAGAGGCCGCAAATACAGACGGCTGGGTCAAAACCAGGGTTTTAGTGGGTATAGAGATCCAAGATCTTGAGTCCCACACTGGAGTGCATAATCACATTTCCCCTGGTGGTACGACCCAATAAAAGCCGTCAAATCTAATCCAATAAGCACCTCTTACTCCCCCCCCCATTGTTCAAAATGGGTGAAAATCCCTGAAATCATAGCCTGTACTAGAGGATAACTTGGTTAAGCCGTCGAAATACTTAATGCTCCATCAAAAAAAAAAAAAAAAAAAAAAAAAAAACGATCGCGTGTATAGAAGAATTGAAATAATTGTGAATGTCGTCAATGCCCTTTGCTGTCATTTTTGTCCAGTCAATATCATCACCGTGCTTCAGCCGAAGAAAAGGTCCCGTCTTCTTCAACTCTTCATCCATTTTTGCTGATACGAGCCTAATAGCAAACGGCTCTATGGTTTTGGAGCCACCAACCGGGCGCTTTGCATGAGGAGATGGGCGCGGCGGCTTTTCCCAAGTCTCCAATAGAGTCGAGAGATCCGCACTATGTAGCAGTGACGTCCGNGTGTCGGATGCAGGATTTGTACCCCGCCTTAGAGAAGATAACGGACAATGGATAACAATGCCCAAATCCCTGTATCGAACTCTGTACCGCATGCTCCTTCAATGGTGACATTTACACAGGATGAAGTAGGCAGGGCGTGCTCATGATCCAGCTGGGCCGAATGCAATGAAACCTGGCGGTCTTGGTCTTCTATGTCCATCTTGCCCTCTTGTAGGGATCAATCTTCCTTCTGGCTGGGATCAAGTTTCGCCTGAGAAGAGGTACTTTTTTTATTTCACTGCAGTCCAATGTTTCCCTAATATCAACTCTTTTTTTAGGTTCTTATACATGTTGTTCACTTCCATGGATGCAAACTTTCATCTGAAAAAACAGCTTGTGTCAAGCTACAAACAGGACCCAGGCCTTGGGCTGGCCATGGCTTACATGGTACCGCTGCACAAGCACAAGGCCTATGCTCTCAAGCATGCCTCACAAGACGATGTAAGCCTTCATACCATCTATTTCTTCCAGGACATTATTTAATTATCACATAAATTAGCTCATGCGTTGGTTTTCAAGCAATTCCGCAAGCTAACACCTGATTTTTTAAGGGTCTCCGCTATATGGATGTTGGCGCAGTCATTTGTGCCCGTTCAGAAATCATGCTTCCCCTTAGAGTTGGAAATCTACAAAAAGGCGAAAGGTATTAAAATGGTTTATGGTTTATTTCAGTCCCACTCACAAACCAACTTAGATTCTGTAACATGGATTATGTGTTTATGTCCAGTATCCAGTCCTTTTTAGAGCTTGCTATCATTCTTATCAGCTATGACAGGGCATGCCAGTGGTTTATCAATTTTGGATCCCGAGTTGCCGGCCCCGACTGGCCTGCCAATCTGAAGACACCTGGCTCCGTAAAATTGATCCCTGCGATTTCCAAGCTGCATGAGCCAATGCATAAGCAAGAGAATCACCAGTGCTACTTGCTCAACCACATATTGGGTGCTGGAAATACAGACGGCAAGGGTATAGAGAGATTGTGGTGGCCTCATAACACAGTTGGCAAAGTCACACAAGGTGCAGTGGTGGAACTGGCTCAAATTCATTGCCCTGGGAATTACCCTCTTTAGCAAATCGCAACATCCAGAAGGAGGCTCACGAATCATTCTCCTGCAACATTAAGAAAGAGGTTGTCAATGACTGGAAGCATCTCTGTATGGAATGGGATGCCGATGAAAGCATTCCCAAGTCGGCCAAAACTCCATTCAATTTGGAAGGCACAGGTTAGTAATTGTTGATTAAATATTTTACCACCTTATCTTATTGGTCTTTTAGTGCTTATAGAGTTGCAGGTGCAGAAGGAGTCGGATGAGGAGGAGGATAAAAGAATCAAAGCGGGCGGCTTAGGCAACGGCTTGTCTCTCAGATCAAGGCAAAAGCATTTCCTCTTGATGGAAACAAAAGTCTTTGTGATCAATGAGCTCGTCTACAGGTGGCTTTGGATGCCTGGGATCTCTTCGTCCCTGTTTATATGCCCGGCCTTTTGGCATACAAAAGTACTCTGAAGGATGGGGCCAAAAACCCTAATAAACCAGAAACCCGTCGAATCTGGCTTCCTTCACATTTTTCTCCCATAGTTTGCAAGTAAGCTTTGGACATCCCACTGCTAGATGCCCTGTGCCCGCCCTCTGAGTGATGTTTACATATGTTTATGTTGAATGAGTGAGTCTTAATCACAGGTGTATATAGCGTTTTGGCTACAATATGTATCACATCAACTTAGGGTTAGGATCACAAAGTAGTTGGACAGCGCTGACACGGTAAATAGCTCTTTAACAGCTATTCTACCGTGTCAGACCTCTCTGCCAGTCTCTTTCCCGTTTTTAATAGTTTACTAACACCTGCCCCAGCTCTATCTATGTCACCCACCTAATGTACCCCCTACAACCTATGCCCAGGGTGCCTCTGGATCTTTCCAGTCCCAATGGCCACAGCCTCACTGGAACCTGCTGGCCTTGAAGGCATTAGGTAGCTTCTATGGCTGCTGGGGTGGGCATACATGATTCCGCGACAAGAATATGAGGCCTACCAACTGAAAAAAAGAAGGATAAGGATATAAGTTATGACATTGCTTGTCAATGGTTCACAAATCTAGACAAGCATATGTCCGAGGACTGGCCTGAGGCCATCTAACTTCCATCAAACCAAAAGCTGATACCAGCAATCCCTAAACTCCACGAACCATGAAGGCAATAATCACCAACAATACTCGTTTAACTATATCGCTGGAGTTGGCATGACGGATGGAGAGTGCCCAGAGCGTGGATGGAGTCCCCATAATACTATCGGGCCTGTAATTTTGCACTACTGGCTGCCGAAATTCTTAAGAATTACCAATGAGTTTCCGGGGCACATTCTAACAAGCACTCAAGGGTTTCTTATGGAAAGCTATGTGGTGCAATTCTTATACCTTTTATATTGTCGACTATAGAAGGCTTTAAATAGCTTTAAAACAAGTCCAGCCGCACACATACTGCCTTACTCAATGTAATGGTATTAATCAATACATTCTGCTCTATTTGAGCATACTTTGAAATAGCAGTGATTGACATATTCCACCTTGTGTAGACATTATATAACATATCTGGGGTTATAGAAGAATTGCAATAAATATATATAACAATATGCAAGAGACCCCAAGTGATTTGGATAAATATAGCTCATGATATTGGAAGATGAGTAGCTGAAAACCAGTAGTTGCTTCAACAATACACATAATCACCACTCCATCAACCCTCATTTGACTGCTTTTTTCAGTCTCTAGCCTTCCACAACTCTTCAATTCTCTTCAAACATTTTGTAAACATTAAGTATAATGTTAATTGACAACTCCCCATGCTCTGATTAAATTATTCCATCCCAGATCTTGTACAATAAGCTTATCAGCTGAAAAATGACTGT
>NHTK01000307.1:0-16461 GCA_002938355.1 Panaeolus cyanescens
TTTTATCGAGGACATATTGGGCCACAAATCCGCCGAACGAGGAGTGTTTGGTAAAACAAATGGTTTCTATGGGACTGTAGAGCAACAAGGCAGACTTTCTCTTCATCTTCATATGTTAATTTGGATTGAAGGGATACTCTCTCCTCAAGAAATGAGAAAAAAACTCGTGGGCAAGGACACGCAATGGCAGGCCAAATTAATAGCTTATCTGGAGGACTGCCATCGAGGAGATTTCTTGAATGGAACTAAAGAGCAAATCCAACTAATAAAGGCGAATAAAATTAAAGATGGATCATATATTGATCCAACAGAAACTTTACCCTTACCTCCACCACAAATATGTGCTAAACATACAAAAGGGGTTGAACCAGAGGACCGAGAATGTAAACAATGCGTAGCAATGCGAGATTGGGAAGAGCGTTATGAAGAAGAAACGAATTTTATACTCGAGCAATCGAATATACATTCATGTTTTAGAGGAATCAATAAAGATGGGACAAAAAGAAAAAACATGGCCTCGGGTGGATGTCATGATAATCGATGGCAAAAATGCAAAGCACGATTTCCCAGGCCAACATACAATGAAACCTCAATCGACGTAACAGGTGCTATAACGATGAAAAAAACTGAACCATGGATGAATTCCGTTAATTCTATTGTAACATACTTTTTTCGCGGCAATACAGACGTAACGAGTTTGGGATCAGGAACCGCAATCAAAGCAGTCACAATGTATGTTACGGACTATATCACCAAGTCCACACTAAAAACTCACACAATTTTTGATAGTGTGTGTTCTATATTTTCGAGAAACTCGGAAATGATAGGAGGTAGCCTTTCAATGCAAGAAAAGGCAAGGAGCCTCCTGACTAAGATTGTAAACCTGTTAAGTGCGAAAGCAGAACTAGGCGGACCAATGATCTGCATGTATCTTCTTGGCAACCCTGACCACTACACAAGTCATAAATTCATACCATTTTACTGGCAGACATTTGTAAACGAAGCGAAACGTGCGTTTGACCCGGAACACGACGAAAAATACGCCAAAGTTGTTCTCGGAAAACGACGAGGAAAGGTGGTGGGGTTAACACCTGTCCAAGATTATATTTATCGATCCGATGAGTTGGAACATGTATCATTATATGAATTCATCCGTTGCTACGAGAGGCTTCATATTGCTGGGAAGAACAAGAGAAAACGACCTGACAATACCGATGAGACAAATACAGGACATTCTGAAGACGATGATGATGGACACACATCTAAAGAAGATATCTCAATTTCAACTGAGGCTTTCTCAGACATTAGCAATGAAGATCAATTGGACGAAGAAATGGAAAATTTACCCAAGGATACCCCTGCTTTAAAATTACCCAAGAATGCTTACCGTTTCAAAATAAAACACCCCAATTATGATACAAAGGCAATGAAATTTGTGAAGCGTAATGAAATGCGCGTACCTAATTTTCTGGGAAGTCATCTGCCTCGTAAAGATCAAGGTGATCAAGAACATTATTGCGCAACCATGCTCTGTTTGTTTAAACCGTGGCGCTCAGGATTTGATCTTAAAAAAGCTGATGACCTATGGACGAATGCATTCAATAATCACAAATTTGACATGAACGAGCGCACACTGATGAATCATTTTAATATTCGATATGAATGTATGGACTCGAGGGACGACCATCAAGCGCAGATGAAAAAAGAAGCAGGAGGCAATCCATTCAATAACTGGATCCCAGACAATGAAGGCGCCGAAATGATAAACGAGGACTGTCATGCGATTGATGGCGGTATTGGTGTCAGTGAAGGCAAGGGGTTGCTCGAGTTTTGTCAGGCATATTTATCAAAACTGAACCAAATGAATAAAGTAAAAACAACTTTGGAAGGAATGGACTGGTGTACACCCTTGAGAAGAAGCCAACCATTACTTGATGAAAACTTTACGCCATCATGCCAACGGTCAGGGACAGAATGGGAATATATAATTGATGCCGCCAAAAAAAACATCACAGACGAACGAATAAAAAGTGCAGAAAATTCTCAAGTATCAACATCTCATGTACCAAATAGAGTGAAGGTGGTGACAAAGGATGACTTCTTGCGATCTACATTTCCTGCAGACAAGCACAGGGATATACAAGCAGAATGCATCGAAAAATTCTCGTTGAATAAGGAGCAAGAAAGAGCATTTCGCATAATAAGTAATCATGCTAGGTCGCTGGGGTCTGATCAGCTTAAGATGTATCTTGGGGGCATGGGCGGCACTGGAAAGTCTCAAGTTTTGAAAGCCATCATTTATTTCTTTAAAGAACACAAGGAACCTCACAGATTTGTTGTCGTAGCACCCACTGGGACAGCCGCGGCGCTAATCGAGGGATCTACATATCATTCCATGTTTGGAATTAGCGATCGTGGGAAAGCCCAACCTATCAACACGATAAAACAAAAATTGAAAGGTGTTGAATATATATTCTTGGACGAGGTATCAATGTTATCGGCCAAAGATCTTGAGCGCATCGACAAGCAACTCAAAAAAATTAATAATAACAAAGATTGTGCGTTTGGAGGTATGAACATGGTGTTTGCCGGTGATTTTGCTCAGTTACCTCCAGCATTTGGAGGAGAAAAAACTAGTTTATATTCGAGGGCTATAGGTGCAACTGCTACAGATGAAGTTTCACAAGCCGAAGCAGCCGGGAAAGCGTTGTGGCATCAAGTAACAACAGTGGTTATTCTTCGGCAAAACATGAGACAAAGCAAGCAATCGGCATCGGACACACAGCTTCGAACGTTGCTTGAAAATATCCGATACAAAAGTTGTACACCAAATGATTTATTATTTGCGCAGTCTCTTATCTCAAGCAACGGACAGAATGTACCCAATATCAACAAAGATGAATTTAGAAATGCTTCCATTATAACAGGTACAAATCGAAATAAAGATGAAATAAACAGACTCGGTACGATTAGATTCGCAGAGGAAACCGGTCAAAGCCTTACCCATTTTTTCTCACAAGATTCGGAAATAGTATCAGCGAGGGAGGGGAAGCGAATTCGAACGTTTGCAAAAATCAATCCGGACATTCAACAACATTTATGGGATCAAGCTCCCTCATACACTGACAACCACGTACCTGGAAAAATATCACTCTGCAATGGGCTTCCCGTCATGATAAGATACAACTATGCCACAGAGCTAAGCATGACAAAGGGACAGGAGGCCTTTGTATCGGGTTGGCAGTCGCACCTGGGACATAACGGTGAGAACATTCTGGACACACTCTTTGTGAGATTGAAAGACCCGCCCTCAAATGTGCAAATCGATGGATTACCACAAAACGTTGTACCGCTGTATCCATTAACAGCCGACGTTGCTTGCACTATGCCTAATGGCAAGAAATATACAATTCAACGCAAACAGGTACACGTATTGCCGAACTTTGCAATGACGGATTATGCATCTCAGGGAAAAACGAGAAAATATAATCCAGTTGACTTACTGAGTCTTCGAAGCCATCAAGGTTATTATACAGCCCTTTCGCGAAGTAGCACGGCACAAGGTACCTTAATATTGAAAGGATTTGATATAAACCATATGACAGGGGGGTGTTCTGGTTCTCTTCGGCAAGAGTTCAGAGAACTCGAACTTCTCGATGCTATCACGGTCTTACAGTACGATGATAAACTACCTGATAGCATCAGAGGGGAAACACGGAACCGCTTAATTAAAACCTACCGAGCATATAAGGGCGATCATTTCGTTCCCAGTGGCGTGCACAAGGCTATACGATGGAACAAGCGAAACCCGTTCTTGGAGCCAGTTATTTTAACAACGCATAGAAACAATGATGAGAAAAAAAATATGCAAGACACTGAACGGACAGACTTGAATACACACACAATACCTCAAAACGGAAAGCGTAGACGATCAGGAATATCTCTTCCAACAACCCCTGATGGGGCTACTTTGAGGAAAAAGCGAAACATAAGAAAGTCTTCACCCAGAATGGAGCCCGGATTGGTGTGGCAAAACAATAGCTGTGCGTACGACAGCGTACTGACGATACTACGTCAAATATTCCGTGCTTTACAAGGATTCGGAAGAGTAAATACTATAGATACCAATGATTTACTTAGAGAGCTTTTCACTGATTTCCAAGTGGCCCAGAACAGAGGTGTTAATTATCTAATACATTCAAGAGAAAAACTGCGACGAAAGCTCCATGACTTGGATCCAAATAACATGGGTTATGGTAAACTAACATCTGTTGACAGCATATGCAATGCACTTCTCAAAATGTCTGAAAGCGAAATGACATATACCTTTCGGTGTGGAAGTGGGCACACATGGAGAATTCGCGAGAGAAACACAGGACACAGTGAACAGACGTTTATGTGTGAATCACTGAGTGAATGGCTACTAAAGCTTGCAGGCCAACGGGACCCTGGAAGATTGTGCAGACAATGTGGAAGTTCAACCACAATGAAGGTATCAAGAAACAAAGCTCCACCAATACTTTGCTTCACATGGGCGGAACAAGATTGCACAATTGATCCCCAATTGACGCTTTATATCGAAAACGGTGAATATCAAGTTTACGACATTCAAGGTGTTATTTACTACGGCGACTCACATTTCGTAGCTCAATATGTAGATGAAAGTGATACAATATGGTTCCATGATGGAATGCGGGACCACGGACACGCAATCGCGACCCCTGTTCATCATGAGCAATTAACGCAAAGCAATTTTGCAAAGGGGAAGCGGGCGGTTGCGGCCTTCTATGTTGGGCGATGATTTACATTACATAATCGAAAAAATGCGCTTTTTATTACCTAATAAATTAGACTCCAAGTCATTCGCCGTGGAAAAAGGTTTTTTCGAGATCCCATCCACTGTTTACGGTTTCCGAGTACACAGAAAACAGACATAAGATTTGACGGGTTTTTCTGTTTAGACACATTTCGGACATTTTCTGGCCATGTATTTCATTATTTTGAGGCAAAAATGCACCTCCAAGATCCAACTCCGCGGAAGTGCGCGGACGTTGAAATGAAAAGTGCGTATAAAAGGACAGACTGTGATACCCACCTTCGATCCTCTGCCTTTTCCGAAATGGACGTAGATGCATTTCTCGACGGACACAGGACTTGTACTGCTGCAACGTTTCTATTAACGGAATCTTGCTATGGGCTACCTCATACACCTCATATGCTTTGCGCTGAAAAATTCAGCCAAATAACCAACATTGCGAAAAAAGCTGCGGCTACGAATGGCAGTGAAGACGACGACGACGACGACGACGACGACAGTCTCCCATATAGCATTGCTATAGGACTTCACCCTGTGAAAACATTGACTCTCAGGGAACATAAAATAGGCAGGGAGTTTAGAATGATTATATTTGGAAGAGTATTGCCGTCGTCTATAGCTTCGGAATACCAAGACTATCCCGCAAATATAGGGGTGAGTGATGTGATGCTAGAGGAAAAAATGCTGAATTGATTTCAATACAGCGATTTTACAACGAAGGGAAAGTCCACTATGTATTTCAGCTGGGCTTGCCATTAAATGCAAGTGATGTGATGAAAAAAGCCTATCGGTACCAGATGGGCGAAATCAGGGTGATGCTTGGAAATATATGGCTTAGCACATATGTACGTGGATTCCGTTTGCATTTCGCAATATTTCCAAATCCAAATAATTGTGCACACAGTCCTCTGACCTTGTATTGTCAAACACAAGCGAAGGAACATTACCGTTTGATGTTATTTCACCGCCAGTTTACAATGTTGGTCATAACCTTTGTCATCGATGAATATCTTCTAATTGAATGTTTAAAGATAACACCAACTCAAAATCTCGGCCCCGTTGTTTTTGATAAACGTGATCCAGTTTCAGTCCACAATCATCCCATCTTTCCACAAGACCGAGTATTCGACCTTGATCAAAATAGACGCCCAAATAGTGATGCAGTCGAGCTTCTCAATGGAAACGCTGTAGCTCTATTTGAAGGAACATTAAAAGTATGGGCATGGCCCCATTGTCCTCTGGTATTATTAACTCTATCATTTTTATATTTAACCTAAATGTTCCCAGAAGGTCCGCTTTTTCGCAAACGAAATACGAATTATAGCGCAAGAAAGGCATATGCCTAGCAAACCCATATAAAACACCTTTTATTTATTTTATTGTACGGTCTGCTCAAATATCATAACAACACATGTACAATGTCAATAGAACAATCCCACATCGCAATAAACTCCACTTCCGCAAGATTTATGTAGCAGTGCCCTGCATATACATTGCCAGCAAGGTCTTTAGGCAGAGATCATTATAGAGACTGACAGATGCAACGTTGGAATAAGATGATGATAAAATAGAAAGGCATGCTGACCTTGATTCACCACGACTACAGGCCTCCAGTTCAAGTAATTCTTCCAATGTGTGTTTCACATCATTGTCGCATACAGTATAACCAAACGAGAGATATGGTGCATGCGTAACATCGTAGGAAATGGTTGCGGTAAGGGAATCTCCTGCGTTGCTGTAAATGGCGGATGTTGACCATGAATTCCCCTCAATCAAGTCTGCGTACTCTGTAGGCAGAGGCTGACACAAGGATATCTTCCACGTTCGATCATCACCTACATATCGCAGACCGACCGAGCAAATCTTTCCTCCGGAAATATCATGTTGTACCGCATTATTGGTGATGTCGTCCAGCAGCCAACTGCACTTGTATATGTTCTGGTCGTGGATGTCGTTATAGCCATTCAACAGGCACCTGTACTCTGCAAAGCTTGACCGAGGGTACAGGCAATAGGCAAAATCATGAGACATGATATTCATGAGACCAACTGAAAGAAAACAGAAATCAATCACGATATTATTGCAATAAAACAAATAGAGTAAAACCTACCGCTCTGGCAAAGCAAAACAGGTTCCAAAACGGAACTTGTACATGTTACAAGTCGTATGCGGTGCTTTCCCCTCTGAAAGCAAAGTATGCGAGATACCACAGACTTCCCTGTAGCCCTACTCTTTCTGCTCAAAAATGCAGGGTTGGTCGAAAAGTCACCCAAACCAAGCTCTTGATATGATTGAGCAATGATCCAAGATGCCATTGTAGATGCGTATTGATCTTGAACCAAAACCTCCAAAGGCTTGGAGTAGGGCATTCGAGCGAAGAATGCGAGAACAAATCCACCAGTAAGGATTGCAGAAGTTTGGGCCTGGATACACCGAAAAGCAGCATATTCGATGGGATTAAAGAAAGGAGCTATGAGTTTCTCAATGCTACGCTCTTCCAATTCCGTCGGATGTGTACACAACATGGACAGGAGGAGTGGAGAGCCTCGATTTATTGAAGCGCAGTCCAAATTCTCTGAACTAAAGCAAGAAAATGAAAATGGAATGAAACAATAAAAAAAAAAAGACGAACGACTCGAAGGCGGACAAAGGCGATCCACACCTGCTTTTGGATATGAATACAAAAATGATAATAAGATGTAGGCTTCGTTTTAACTCACCTCATAAGAGAACTATCAGAGGGTGGTAAAGATTCACCAATGTCAGTGGAATCGGTTCCAATGGATTCCCAAGAAATGTCTTCAAGCTCGCTGATCAATGGAGAAAAACAAACGAAATGAATGAACAAAAAAAAAAAAAGCAAGCACGAAGAGGCTTTACCTCAGGCTATTTTCAGCGCAGGTAAAATAGGCAGATGTTTCAACATCGGTAGATGCGTCCATAGCAAAGAGCATACAATACACGAGGAGATATTTCTACTCGCGAAATACGCAGATTTTATTATATATCGAGAGCCACCGGGTTATTGAAATCCGCGGCTACTAACTCCCGAGGGAACAGGCATCGGAGCCTAGCAGCTGAATTTTCTTCTGTAAAGGATATTCAGAAGAGCTAAGTTAACAGTTCTTTTAATGATACACAGAAGACACTGTACACAAAATGTCAAAAACGTCAACGTTTCATGGCAAGTTACCTTCCATATGTGGTTCTTGGGAAAACCAGTATATCAACAAATAGAGGTACACATGCGCAAGCAACATATGATTTGCACACAATACATGATTTACATTAGATGCGTTACTAATGACTATGCAGATGTGATTGACAGTGTATGCGAGGCAGTACCTTTGATGGAGGAGTACATATCCAGGAGTGTATTGCGGAATTTTACATCAACTTCAAATCTAAATGAACAAGACGGTTGTTTTAGGATTCTCAGGTTGATCACCACAAAATACAATTGACATACCCTACACCACTTTCTTCATCTTTAGAAGAAAGTATACGTTCATAAGCATCTTGTACCATGGTTTCAGCGGCACAAATAATGGGAAATTTGAGGGATTCCGACGTTGCAATGGAATAAGTGAAGGATAGAAGATGTCCAGCCTCACTGTTGAATGATTGCACCCAGGAATTTCCGTCCACTATTTGACCGGTATAGTAGGCCAAACGAGGATAAATAGGCAATATCCATGTTGCAGTCCCACCAATCGCGCGAATTCCAGAGCCAAAACATTTGTGTTTTAAGACGGAGGCTGTGTTTGCGGCTATATTGTCGACACCCATAAGCTTCCACCCTCGACTGCGGTATTTGTCAATGCATTTGACTTCAGAAGGGTGAAAACAATGGTTCATAGCCATAACACAATGTTCAAAGGTGGCAAGGGGGTATAAAGAATATGCAGCCTCGTGAGTGATAATATTCATCACGATCGCTAACAAAAAAAAGTAAGTTTGAAACTGATATCATGCGACATAAGTTATGTATCAACGTACAAGAGTGAAAATTTAATATTGCTTCGATGGGTCCATCGGTTGAAGCGACCACAATAACCTTCGCTTGCGATCGCTCGAAAGTTGCAACAGAGGAAAAGATGAAGTCGCCTGCAACACCCTTCTTTTGTCGCATAGCCATTGAAGCATTCCCGTTGAATTCAACCATGTTAAAGCCAATAGCCAGAAGAAACTCATAGATTTCCTGGCAGAAGGCACTGCGGACAAATAAATCGAGGGGTTCGACGGTACTTTCACTGTAACGGCCTATAAAAAGGACAGCCGTAGACCCAGAAATAATGCACCCTGTTCGAGCAAGGAGGATTTGAAGCGCTGAGAATGCAGCAGGTGGAATGACCGGTGCCAAGAATGAACGAAGATTATAGACATTGCGATAGAATGACTGCACGATATACGCAGACATACGATCCACCTGCGAAAGACAGGCAAGGCTTTGTGGGGACAGCATGGTTAGAAAAAAAAGGCGAATAGAGGGCGAACTATGGACAATCAACGAATGAAAGAAATATTCAAGATAATTATCATACCTGGAATCGAAATCCATATACAATTCAAAAACCCGACGAGGTGCAGGAATGGGAGCCGCCATGACTGATCAAAAGAGGGGGGAATAGCAAGAAATCCACAAAAAGGCCAAGGTCGATACTACATTTAATCATAGAAAGAAGCGAACTCGATGCAAAAAGAACATCCAGCACAGAAGGTCAGATGCCATGAGATTCTGCAAATGATTCACAATTGCAGTTCATACCATTCGCAAGAGACCTCGGAGTAACAACAAGGTCTGGATGTTCATTTTCTCTGAGAGAAGGCAAAAACTCATATAACCAAATACAGGAAAGGACGCATACCCGAGCACGAAGAAATCCAATCTGACCTCTCCCACCAACATGACTGATTTCAACCCATATACGCAAAACGACACACGACCTGACCAAAATTGCGTCGAGATCAGTGGCGTTGACGTACAGTAAGTATCTAAAGTACTGGTTACAAAACATACATACCACGTCCACTGATTACCATCCAGAAAGGCAACAGAGCCTCCACTCAAGTACAACATGGAAGAAGCTATTTCCAAATACATGTCTCCCAACGAATACCAGGAGTTTCGCCGGCTTCAAGTGACAACAGGCGCAATTATTTCGGGCTCCTTCTCCTTTGGATTTCTTGCAGGCATAACCGTTCAGGAAAGTGATCTGAACATTTATGTCGAAACAAACCATGGATACGAACTATACAACTGGATGATCTGCAATGGGTTCACCGTTCAAGACGAAAAATCAACACCCAAAAGCACATATGAGGAACATCTTCAGGTTAGTCAATGACGCATAACAACAATACATATGATTAATATTACTACAGAAAAGCAGACCCCCTGTTCTCATGGGCGCAAATACCTTCGAAAGAAACGGCACCAATATTCGCATAACGTATTGTTGCACCTCTCCTATGGAAGCCATACTAAACTTTCAGCTGAGTAAGTTTTGAATGACGATATTTGTCAAACGCTAACAGACACAAAAGCGGGGTTGATGACGTTCATCACATATAACAGAGGATATTGCTTATACCCCTATGGGACATTTGTACAACAAAAGATGATGCAAAATGGAGAGGGGCCAGTGACAATGCTGGCGGAAAAATATGCTCGACTTGGCTGGGCAATCGAGAAAACATTTTTGTCAGTAACCCCCGAAATCCCATCGCATCCGGCGTGGCAAGGTTCGCGAATGGTAGGCGATGATAAAACATGGATAGTAGACCTTCCAAATCCCTTGCACGTACCCCGTCCCAACCTTATCGAAGCACATTCATGGACCACTTCGTTTTCCTACGACAAGTGTCTGAAGGGATGGAGAATCAAACTTGTATACTACATTGTTGATTTTGCATCATTTCGGCATGCGTACACTGTTGGCGATCCCTCCATTGGTGACATTATGGTTAAGCATTTGGGCCTGATGCGACCATGCGAACAATACAGCGAAGAAGAGTGAGTAAATTCACAAGCCACTATACGCAATGTACACTAATTGAATTTAAAAAGTACTGATGACGAATTCCGTTTCAAAATGATGATACGACTACTATACAAAAAGCCTAAAGGCTGGAGTATGAGGTGACATGACACTACTTAGGAAAATATTACTCGGTGCAAAAGAAAAGCCCGCTATATTCAGAGACATCAGATAAAAATTGTAACTATTCAGAAATATTCGTAAACGGAAAAAATGTTATCCGAGGCAATGCTGTTATCGCAATAGAAAATTAAAGCTATGATCCGCGGGGCAACAGATAATCAGAGATACAGTAGAATTCAGATCCCAATAAATACATATATAAGCCAGCCTATGCATAACACGGATTAAGTCTTCAAGTAACAGCTACAACAATGGATGATCTACAGAAATATCAAAGGTATTTAAAGTCGCATCTTAATTGGTGAGAACTAACAAATGCTATCAGAGAAATGAGTCCGCCCGGAACAATGTTCACCACCTTCGTACCTTTGCCAGAAGTTCCTAATGGCATTTTAAGAGCAGCAAAGAAAAAACTCCCCATCAAATCAATGTTCTTCATCCATTACGACCGCAGTTCAATCGATGACAATACCTTCGGACATAACTGGGACTCCATGGGTCCTTACATCTTCAAGAAGGACCATTTCAGAAGGGGTATCGCCGTAGAGCTTGAGAAACTACATGGCTATCGGAACAAACTACAACGAAATTGGGAAACGCGCAGATTGGAGCGCTACCATATTATTCATTTTCAACAATTTGTGGATGAAACCCGAGCAGAACTCATCAAACAAATCGAAACATGGTCAGAAGGCGAAGAAAAAGTCAAAGTGTTTCAGGAGAAGAACAACACAGTTCCGCATCCCACAATTAAGAAGAAATCCGACATGGTTTCTGGCATGACACTCGCCATAATGGAGCATCAACAACAATGGACAGCAAGGAAAGTGATGTTTTTGCACGAGGACTGGAAAGCATTAAAAAAGGGAAAGGATCAGTTGATGAACACATATGTAGCTCGATGGAAGCGAATTTAAAAAGGCGAACTTATAGACGAGATGTATGACATAATCAAAAAAATGCGCTTTTCATTTCCAATAAACAAAGATCACGTGGAACCTCAATAAGAAGGGATTTAATTAGAGCGATTCAATGAAGCCTTTGAAGATAACAAAAAAAAATATACAGAAAACGCTTTTATACAATTAATAAAATGACAGTGAACAAAAATAGGTCCAAAAATCAAAACAAAGAACAACGGAGATGGAAGAAAGTGACGAATGGACAAAATAGTAAGTCGGGCAAGTACCAAAATGAATACCGAGGTGAACGAACAAAACAGAGCACGACGAAGATGTGGTGCAATCGGTTAAGAGTGTCGGAGTCTAGACCATTGTATACAGCCATTTGTATACGGCACGCTTCCGAGATTGAGGTAAAGGGCGAATGATGCTATAGTTCTATTGAGTAGCGGAAACGAAACATATAAATCAGTGTACAACGAAGCCCGGGCCCCATAGCAAGTCCATTATTACCTCGCAGTCTCCTGACGCCGGTAAACTGGCAACTTACAATGTCAATAAACATACTTCAAAAGGATCAAGACAATGTGATTGGTACGTGAGCAAGAAATACAGTAAAATATCAACGAAAGCATTGTAACAAAGCAAGATTTTAGGAGATAACATTACGGAAGCGGCAGGAGAATAAATGTCAAGATATAGTACTACAGATGCGCAGATAATATGTAAATGTGGAAGAGAGATGGAAGCCGCCAATCATTCCGGAATGAGATCTAATAATGAAGGGTAAGCGTAGGCAAAGAACATTCACAGCAGCGGCACTCACCAAGGTCCCCCCATAGCTTCTGAAAATCCGTTCCGTCAAGGATAAGGGGAAGGAGTGGACGGAGAGACGGGTCATGTCGCATTACGAGTGATTTAGACACGACGACAGGGACGAACAGCGGAATCAACGTGGGGAGGCCATTGTGGTCTTCGAAACTTCCCTGCGAATGTCGGGTATAGTTATTAGCAGGCACGGCCCGTATCGACAAAGGGTGTTGAAAGCCATGCGAACAGGGAACGACAGCCAAGAACGACCCCGGGATCGACGGATGACGGTACTCTCCGAGCACGATCAAGGGGTGGGGACGTAGTAATGATTTGCGCTCGTTTCGGGACAGCTCCTGACCAGGCGTCGTCGTAAGTGAATTAGAGGTCTTTGGGCACAAATTGATGAGACAAAAGCTGGTGAGACGGAAAATAAAGGTACGTACCTCGCCGTTTACGTAGTGAATGGGTCTAGCCCAGGCAATCTCTCCACGTAGAAAGTCGTTGTCCGGGATAATGCGCGCCAACACTATTGCCACGGGTTTCGGGAGAGAGACAACGCAGGAGGAGGCGTCATCAAACAAATCTTCGTCCAACCGCAACCCCGTCTCCAAACCAGACCAGATGTCAAGTGCGGCACTTCGATGGTGGTAAGGGAGGCTTGAGTTCACTTCCATTGCTGCAGTAGGGTAAGTTCGAATACTAAAAACGATGCACAGGAAGGAGAGCGGAAGGTCACATACATATAAAAGAGATAAAGGAAGAAATTGAAAGAGAACAAACGGCTAGTTAGATAGCGCGCGTGAATGTAGAGAGGACGATTGGCTGGGTAGGTGTCCCGGGCGTCAAAAATAAAAACGATACGCGGCAAGGATAGCGGTATGTTACTTACAGAAAAAGAGAGAGGAATTTAGATTTGAGATTTAGCAAGGTAGGTACGCGCGCGTCGAAGGGAACAACAACAGGTGCTGTAAGTACACTATTCAAGTTCTATTGACACGATTTACAATGGTTTTCTAGACATCTTCCCGTATGTACGGAAAATCAAAACATTAAATTTCGTATGAATTGGTGATACAGTAGGCGCTAAATATACCGAGACTCCTGACTTCGACGTAACGGGATAGCGCCCGGAGGGTGGATGAGAAGGAATCAGCATCGGGATGTATTAGAGATAAGATAACGGCGTCAAAACGGGCCGGCATTATGTTATGACAAATTTAGACGTGGGGCGGATAGTTTCTAACTTTGTCAATTCCATCAAAGTTCCATTTGGAACGAATACGCGAGCAAACAATATGAGGGACATGAGGAATATGATACCAACTGGAAGGTGTCACATTTGTGAAGGATAATGTAATGTAGATTATGAAACCCAGTTTAAAGGGTGGTAGTCAATCCAAAATTATAATATAATGTGTTTTTTTATCCTCCTTGGGCTTGCTAAAATCTTACATGCAACATTATATCGGCCATGAAGAGTACGGCCTCGGAACTTGCCGCGCATAGCGTCGGCCCATTTTCAGCAACTCACCACCTTCGTACCTTTGACACATAATTTTAAAAAGGCGAACTTATAGACGAGATGTATGACATAATCAAAAAAATGCGCTTTTCATTTCCAATAAACAAAGATCACGTGGAACCTCAATAAGAAGGGATTTAATTAGAACGATTGAACGAAGCCTTTGACGATAACAAAAAAAAAATACAGAAAACGCTTTTATACAATTAATAAAATGACAGTGAACAAAAATAGGTCCAAAAATCAAAACAAAGAACAACGGAGATGGAAGAAAGTCACGAATGAACAGAATAGTAAGTCGGGCAAGTACCAAAAAGTGACGAATGAACAAAATAGTAAGTCGGGCAAGTACCAAAATGAATACCGAGGTGAACGAACAAAACAGATAACACAACGTCTACAGATCGGATACGTCGAGCATGAAAAACTCCTCCAACAATTCGAAAACATGGAAAATGTCGAGGGCGTGGACGGAAACGCGAGTGGATTTTGCAACATTCAACAATCTATTTACCTCAGTGACCCGGTACCTCTGAGGGAGACTGGTATATGCAGCCACTCGTTCAGCACTGCAGTAACCGTCACTCTTGAGCAGATCATAGACATGGAGGACAGCAGGGTTCTTCTTCGCAACAAATATGTATGGGTCATGGGGCTGAGGTCCATCTGTATTGTCTTCTCTCGCCTTAGATTTACCGTTCATTGTCTAAGTGGAAAAAAAAAACGTCAAAAAAAGTGAATGAAGAAATAGAATATTTCAGACAACCTTCGAATTCCCTTTAACCGATTTATTTTTCCCTTGTCCACTTGTACCAGCAACGGGAGATTCCTCAAATCGACGACGACGAGTAGGTACACCTTCAGGAGAACTGTCATGTCGACGGCGACGATCACCGTCTTTACCAGAAGGCATATCAGCACTACGTGGATGAGCACCATCAGTATCTCCGTCATGTCGACGGCCTGGACGGAGATCCTGCGATGAAGACGCATCATGAGAATGCCCGCTCCGACTAGCAACGGGAGGCTGAGCTTGTACCTCGAAAGGTTCATCAACTGCACGATAAGGACGATGTCGACTGGGTCCCGCCTGAGAATGCCCGCTCCGACTAGCAATGGGAGGCTGTGTTTGTACCTCGAAAGGTTCATCAGCTGCACGAGAAGGACGATGTCGACTGGGTCCCGCAACAGACAATTGGGTTGAAAGCTCAAGTTGAAGAGGTTCATCAGCTGCACGGTATAGAAGATGCTGGCTTGATCTAGCAAAAGAAGATTCCTTGCGATTACCCCCTTCATGTGAGAATTGCACCTAATGTCATCGTAATGTTGTGAAATAAACATTGAGCGAATACAACGATCATACCTTTGCTGCACGACGACTAGCTGAATCCTCAGCCGGGTCCGTCATAATACTCGAGTTCGCTGAAGGGATCAACACATAAGGGACTTGAGAAGGCCTCCTAGTTGCGGAAGGGGGATCCTAAGCACAATAAACGAATCAGCATTGAATAGAGAGAAAAATCGATGCTCACGTTATTGTCCTCATTGATGTGATCTTCGTCAGACATCGACAGATTATTATTTTTCAACCATGGCCCACGCAAGTGATTCTTGTGGTAGCCTTTTAGCACACGCTTCAAGTGAATCATAGCATCCTCTTTGGTACTGGAATTAAATCGTTGCGGAAAAGCTGTAGATAACTGAGAGAAGTCCAAATCACCGTGAATACTTTGTAGAAATTTAATGTGCGACTAACTCTTTTATACACTGCCGAGACGCCATCCTCGCACTGCACTGAAAACACGAGCTCGGCTTTGAGGTTTTTTTTGGCACTTTGAGTGATTACATCCTGTCACATATTTAAGAATAAAGCAAATATAAAAAAGGGAAACCAGCAAACGAACACGAATAAGTGTGCCCGTCGGCGTCGCAATGCTAACTCCTATCGAACGAAATAAGGATGCAAGTGGTCCGCTCTCGGTCTGCAAGGGAATGAAAAAAAAAACCCATTAGACGGAAAGAAAAAGAAAAAGAAAAAGAAAACACAATGTACGAACCACACCCAACATTGATTGAGACATTG
Source organism: Panaeolus cyanescens (assembly GCA_002938355.1). Taxonomy (NCBI): domain Eukaryota; kingdom Fungi; phylum Basidiomycota; class Agaricomycetes; order Agaricales; genus Panaeolus; species Panaeolus cyanescens. The sequence goes on from NHTK01000307.1 coordinate 16,301, forward strand.
TTAAAGTTAGAAATCAGTTGAAGGAAGGGAAACGAGCGAGAACAAGTTGGAGACCCACCTATTATATAGCAAAGGATCACCAGCATCATTGCAGAGTTATCTGAAAAAGGAACACAAAAAGCAAGAATTAGATTTGATTCGCCTCTATCGAAGACATACTA
>NHTK01000317.1:0-107971 GCA_002938355.1 Panaeolus cyanescens
TAAGTGAAAAAGTAAGCGACCGGTTGAGCGGCCGATGAACCATACGAGACGAGCATCAAATGATGTTATTGGACAATCAAGAAAAGAAATAGCTACCGTCAAGGTTGAGCTCGCGGAGCGTTTGCTTGGTATGCGGCCGTCGGCCGCACGCACGCGTTGAGCGTGACCTTCTCAACTCAACACTCCCCCTCAAACCTTCGCGAGTCCCAACTCCTGGCCAAAATGCTTCACTTTAAGCGATGGTAAGGCCTTCGTAAGGATATCGGCGACCATTTCAGCAGTAGGACAGTAGACGAGTCGAATAGATCCATTTTCGATGACCCAGCGAATAAAATGGTATCGAACGTCGATGTGTTTGGTCCTGGCATGGTACTGGTGGTCCTTCGTAAGAGCAATCGCAGATTGATTGTCAGAGAAAAGGGTGGTGGTGGTGAGCGAAGTGTGAAACACTTCAGAGATGAGTGAACGAAGCCATAAGGCCTCCTTGGTGGCATGAGTCGCAGCAACGTACTCAGACTCCGTTGTAGACAACGAGACGATCTCCTGACGTTTAGCGCTCCAAGAAACGGCACCACCGTTTAACATAAAAGCATACCCAGAAATAGCATGACGATCCTCAGCCATGCTCCCATCCGCATCCGCAAAACCAACTAACTCCTTCGTCTTTCCGCCATACACCAGCCACAACTCCTTCGTACCCTTCAGATAGCGAAAGATTCGCTTCACTGCCTCCCAATGCTCCCAACCAGGCTTCGACGTGAACCGAGAAACGCTCTGCACAGCAAAAGCGATGTCGGGACGTGTACCAAGTGCTGCATACATCAGAGAGCCCACGGCCTCATGATATGGAATGTTTCGCATGCGAGCAAACTCCTGAGTCGTCGACGGCGATTGGTGGGATGAAAGGCGGACGTTTGGGTCCATAGGAATAGATACAGGCTTCAAGTCTTCGAAGCCATAGCGGAGAATAATGGAGTCGATGTAGGAACGTTGGGAGAGCATGAGACGATGCTCAGGGCGATCACGGCGGATCTCAATGCCCAAGAGCCAGTGAATCTCACCAAGATCGGTGATTTCCACATACTTTGCAATCGACGTCTTGAACTCCTTGATGAGTGGGACGGTTTTCGCAGCAATGCTGCAGTCATCGACATGGACAAGGAGAATGGTGAGCTGTTTACCATCCTCGCTTCGCTTGTAGAACACGGCCTGATCCACTTCGCAGCGTTTGAACTTCATTTCGTCGACCAAGATTTCAACTAGACGCTGATACCATCGGCGTCCAGACTGCTTGAGACCATACAGGGTTTTCTGGAGGTAACAGACGAGATTGGGGTCGGAGGAATAACCAGGGGGTTGGCGCATGTAGATCTTCTCATCAGGGTTGAGTTTCCCATTGAGATAAGCACCCTTGATGTCGATCTGGTGGATCTCCATGTCGAGAGAAGCGGCGATAGCAAGGACAGNTATACTTCTGGAGTGAAACGCTGGTTGGACCTGTCGCGCGACGCTCTTCTGTTTCTTTCCCTCAAGATAGATGCGCATTGCGGACCATCGCCTTCATATAGAGCCTTTCATCCATTAGCTCAAGAGTTAATGCTATTCATCATTCGCCAATCTCACCGTTGGCAAGGCGTCGATCTGTTATCGTCTATTCCAGGCCTTGAGTTGATGAATCAAGTAATCAGCTCCAGTACAAATATGCAGCATTTATTACCGGCGTTACGACGAGTTAGACTAAGGTTGCAAGCAGTTCCATTCGAGGGAAACAATCCCCCATTGCCAGAAGAAAACGACATACTCGTTCCCTTTCGTAGTGCGTCTATCAGGGAGTTCTCTCTAGACATAACCCGTACCACGTTTTGGGGTTTGTCGTTCTCCGACTCGGAATCTTTCCTGTCAGCGCTTCACAGAGTCCTCAACTGGGCATCACTAACAGATCTCTCCCTTCACCAATATTCTGGTACTTTTCAATGGCTACTGGACACCCTCCGTAAATGTCAACAAGTCAAGACTCTGTTTCTCTCGTATGAACCGGTATACAGCCTAGAAATCCCTTCGTCTGGTTTGACCACATTGCCTAAACTCACAAAATTCAAATTGCGATATGGACAAGACGATGAAAAAAACATCTGTGGATTTCTTGAAGCACCCATGTTAACCCACTTTTCATTTGAATCCACAAAGTTCATATCTTCATCTGATATGAACGATGTATTTCGTTCCCCTTCCAGTTCCGAGCCACGATTTCGGGCCCTTCAAAGCTTCCTCTTACGATGTACAAATTTGAAATCCTTGACGCTCCGCCCTCTGTATTTATCGGTGCGGGACATGATCAGTATTTTCGAAACTGTTCCACAAATCGAACACATGGTCTTCGATGATACACCACCTGGCTATAACCCGGACATTTTAGGCAGAGGTGGAGGTCCATCCACCTTTCCGTTCTCGGAATTCAGACATCAGTTGGGCCCGTTGCTTCAGGCGAGAAATTCCAACCACCCTCGAGGCACCAACTCGGTCTCTTATCCACTTCTTCCAAACATTCATTCCCTCTCAATTATATACATATACATCGACCCACTATTGGCAGAACGAATAATGGAGATCTGCAAGCACAGGCTTCCGTGTACATCGTCGGGCAGACCTGCTGCCAGTGAGGATGACAACACGGCGATATCTGAATCCAGCTCTTACGCCCCACTCAAGCGCATCAAAATAACTGGGAGCAAGTTAGATAGCACTGTGGCTATTGAGGATGAAGTGACTCGTTACGCAGAGTTGGTTGGGATAAAGATTGGAAAGGACCTTGATTTGGATATCAGTTATCCCTGGGGAACAGCAATGGAGGAGGAGGATTTGCCTCCGACCCCAACTCTGGAGCCTGGAGATGGATTTTCTATTTTACAGACGTCTTTTACTGCGTAAAGATGTCCGGTCTATACTTCTCCGCTAATCCATGTTCGCTGACATTCCTGAAGATGATACTTAGTGATGAAAGGTGGTGAATCCGTCACTACCAAGGGGCATGCACTGATGCGTAGGGCAAAAATCAACCCCTCCCATGAGGTCACCGTGCGAATTGATGTCGGCAGACCGGCACTCTGCTCAAGCAGTGATTGCTGAACGCCATCCGTCTCGTTGAACCCATTCGCAAGGTGAGCAATGTGAAGAATTACAAGGATATTTTGAGAATAGGTCGAATTTCAGCTGAAAAATTTCCAGTCTTCGATCTTTGACTGGTGCCAGTTCCATATAATTGTCCAAAACACGCATTGAAATAACCGTTAGCGGAAATCCGCACCTATTTCAACCACAACTCTGCTAGGATGTCATTTTTATCTAATTTATAATATTCATTCAAGATTCAAGAATTTCTGCTTTTGCTTGAGTTACCAGTTATCACCAATAAGCAGGGTATGAGACCTGTTCCACAGCGCTCGCACGCAGAGGTTATAGGTATATTTCAAAATTAAGAGTCAATGCGCGTAGAGCTCTTTTTCTGAGCAACTTGCAATGAAAATTATCGCTTCTGGCTTGAATACTATAGATGCCGGTCTGCCGACATCAATTCGCACGGTGACCTCATGGGAAGGGTTGATTTTGCCCTACGCATCAGTGCATGCCCCTTGGTCACTACTTTCCAACTCCGACTTTATAGTTCAAAGTCCGAGGAACCTGCAAATTCAATGCTCCAGTTCTGTTCAGCATTCTTCTTTAACTCGCCCCAATCAAAAGGTATGCCTTCAATTTATTGTTGATTCGAATCTGATCAAACCCTGCAGCCCAATTGTTTTTAGTCAATCGATTTTTTTCAATAGTGAATCTTAAATGGAGGCGTTTAACCTCATCAGACCTTATCTCGCCAGCGATCATGACCTTCCAGCAGAAGACATCAGATCAGAAATTCGTGCTGTTTTACTAAATCTCGAAAACCGACGAGAAGGCACCGTAAGATGCATGAATGTCCTCAGTCTTGCACTGAGTGCATTGAGTCAGCAGTGCAAGAAGCTCGACGAGGAGATATCCCACTACAAGTCAGTCATCTCTCCTATCCGACGCTTGCCTGATGAAATGCTCGGCGAAATATTCCTTCACGCTATGTTTTCAACGAAGCGCCTGGCCCCGAACCCCAAAGAAGCGCCCCTTGTTCTTACTCTTGTCTGTAAAAGATGGAGTCGGGTCGCAAAGGCCACACCGCGTCTTTGGTCCAAACTCCACATCGTTTTCCCATCTCGGCCATCTCCAAGCTCAACCATTTCCCCTGATAACTCAGAATCAGTGTTGCATCAGTATGCTTCTGGAGTGAAACGCTGGTTAGAGCTGTCGCGCGACGCTCCTCTTTTTCTTTCACTTTATCTAGCTTTGGGTCATGGTCACGCAGACTCGACTTTTGACCAAGTTTATCATCCATTAACACAGGAGTTATTGCTCCACATCATTCGCCAGTCTCATCGTTGGCACGCAGTTGATCTGATATCGTCTATCCGATCCCTCTGGCTGATGAATCAATTAATCACAGCGGCCAATGTGCAACCACTATTGCCAAAGTTACGGCGACTTAGGTTTCCAAAAACTGGATTCAATGACGCAAGCCATTTTTCACAAGAAATTTACGGAACCTTCTTTCCCTTTTACGCTCTGTCAATCAGAGAGTTTTCTCTAAATGTGCAACACATGATAGCATTTCACAAGTCCATAAGCGTCTGGGAATTGCTAACAGACCTCTCCCTTCACCAATATTCTGGTCCTTTGCAATGGTTACTGGATATCCTCCGCCAATGTCCAAAAGTCAAGACCCTATATCTCTCGTTGGGACGGAGCGACGTTTTCCTCGTCCCATCGTCCGGGTTAATCACACTGCCCAAACTAACGACATTCACATTACGATATCGCAATGATGAGCAAGAATGCATCTGTGGATGCCTTGAAGCGCCAATATTAACCCACTTTTCATTCAATGTGACGGAGGACAAGATACTCCCTAATACGGATAACGTTTCTCGACCCCCTTCACCTCTTCGTAACTTCCTCGCACGATGTGCAACTTTGCGATCCCTGACGTTCTCCCCATTGAATATGAGGGAGCAGGACATAACAAGTATTTTCGTAACCGTTCCGCAAATTGAATGTCTGGCCTTCGATTATACACCGCGTGGCGTACGCCCAGTCCCGTTTAGCGACAGCAGTCCTTGTACTAGCCCGGCCTCACAACAACTTTTCAGACAACACTTGGGCATGTTGCTTCAAGGGATCGGTGCCAGCCACTGTCTAGACACCGCTCCACCCTTTCTACCACCTCTTCCACATCTTCAATCCCTCTCCTTTTTATTTGTATATCTTGAATCAGCATCAGCAGCATTGATAATGGATATATGCAAGCCCAGACTTGCACGGCCCTCCCCCAGACCTGCTGAAGATTGCGACAGTGTCTCCGAGTTTATTTCATACGCCCCACTGAATCACATCAAAATATCTGCGAGCAAGCTGGACAGCACTGTCGATATTCAGGATGACCTAGCTCGTTACGCAGAGTCGGTTGGGAGAAGGGTCGGAAAGGACCTTGATTTGGATGTCAGCTATCCGTATGCTCCAGCATTCGAATACACCGAATTTCCACCCTCACCAATTCTCCGTCCTCATGATGGCATTTCCTATTTATACAGGTCTTTTGACGACTTGTAAAGCCCCTTTTAAGATCCCCTGTCCTTATGTCGCTGTTATTCTCGATGTGTCATATTTTAGACATAAAGGCTCGTCTATTAGTTACAGTTGAGCTGCAATATACGTTACCGTCTTACCATGACTGTTCCTACTTATCCATTCGAGTTTGTTTAGATAAATGGACTCGACCTTGCCCCTTTGATTCACTCCCGAGCTTCGTATTATTCTATGTATAGGCAAGACCCACTCATGTCCTCCACTGGACACTCGGATAGTGGCTTACCGTGGCGGCATGCCTTGCTTCGGCCCCGAAATATAACAAGAATTTTCATTGGAAATTCATGTTCGCTGTCTTGCCTGAAGATAATACCCTTTCTCTTTCTCATTCGCATTCTTTGATTTGACTGATTTGAATGTTGTTTTGGGTCCGCCTTGAGAGAAACTCCGAAGCCGTGAGAGTTCCCGTTATCATTCGGTGAGAGACTCTGAGGGCCTGAGGCTACGGCTCACCCACCCTGATCTTCGCATTAGTAGCCTTGCTGATTGGATTTTTTTTTCTGTGTTCACAGCGCATTTCAAGATGCAGTGTCTAGTTTTTGTCGAATCACTGCTTTTATGATTGATACTCTACGATGTCCTCTGTGTTTCTATTAGTATCTCTGGCCGAGACGGCAGCGCGGGAGCGCCCATCAACGGGTCATATGATGGGCACTTACTGAACATCCTGCCAATGGCATCACTGATACTGACTGATGGCTGTTGTTGATGGGAAACGTCTCACTGAATTGTGTTTCTTTTTTTTCCGTGAATTGGAACAGACAAGGTTCAATTGATTGAATCTAGTTTGATGTATATTCTGTTTCATCAATTGCTATGCGAATGGGTCCCATGCTCCCAGAGAACTTTCCACTAACCCCCATCATCACCACACTCTCTCCCTCGAGTTTTAGGGCGTTGGAGCCCTCTCCGGCGTCGAGCCTCAGCCACTCCTTTTTAAGCTTTAAGCTTGCAGCTTCGTTCACTTTTTTATTGGGTTTAACTGAAGGGTTTTGGCACTGAACGATGACAAGCACAGTCGAGGACAATGATTCCAGGATCATATACTCGGGGAGATGGAAGCACCCTGCCGTTCACTCAGCCTCGGGAGGCACTGTCGCGCAGACTGATGACTCTGGCGCCTCGTTATCACTCAGCTTTACAGGTACTCTATAAGGCGCTCTATGAAAGTTGTAGGCTTTAACACAGTGCTCCTCAGGGTCACAGGTCATGGTATTTTGCTCGGTAAATAGCAACGACAACAACGGGGTCCATGGTGCCATTTTTTCCATTGATAATAGTGATCCTCAGAGTCTGTCCAAGTCGGGTTCTGCTCCTGCCATCCAAAGACCTTGCTGGACATCTCGTATTCTGTCATCACCCGCTCAACATATTCTGACAATTTCAATCCGCGGAAGGGCCACTGAATTTACACTTGACCGAATCGACATCGTGTCTAACCCTCCTATACCCATTCCCTCTTCTCCAGCCCCGCTACCACCTCCACCTCCACCTCCACCTCAACCCACACCAGGACCACCAGATACGACACCTAGCACCAGGTAGGAAGTGTTCTCAAAATAGCATCGTAGATTATGATCTGACGCTTAACAGTCCTTCGAATAATATATCTTTCGGCCCAAATCTTTCCACTTTTACCCTTAGTGCACTCACCAATCAACCAACATTCTCTCCCCCAAACGCTGTTGCAGGCCTGCCTACCTCTGTCACAGACTCTCCAGTGAACAGACCCAATACCCAAACTGCGCTCCTCCCCTCCCAATCCATCGGCAATGGTACGTGTACTGCGTGTGTAACGAACGCTTAAAGTTCTGATACAAGTGGTTATTTTTAGTCGATTCTTTCACTTCGACAGATTATGCAGGTGTTTTTAGCAGTCTCCTAGGGACTCAGACAGGACCCAATTTAGGCCCAACACCAACCCCAAGTAATCGTGCTGTGGTTTTCTCATCTACCTCTTCCGAAGCCTCCATTGCAAAAGTTGTGGGCGCCGTCCTTGGAAGCTTGCTGGTCGTGCTTGTGCTCGCAATCATCGCTTACGTTGCCGTGAGGCGAAGGAAGAAGAAGAAGCAGCTCCTGGACAGTGAAATCGAATCACCATATTCTGGTTATGATGCGGGTATGCTTCTTTTTTCTTAAAAAAGCCCATATGTTGAGATAATCTAACGTGAATTTTTTGTCTCACAGCTGACTATCAAAACTTGCACTCGCCTGGACCGAATACAAGAGCCCATAATGCAGCTGAAATGGTCACTCCATACACTGTAGCGCCATCTCAAACACAGTACTATACCACCAGCCAGTGGCAGCCGACAACACAACATACCCAGAATCAACAATCCCGACCATCGTCTTTCTCCTCCTCCATGTATACCGATGGACCACCCCTTCGGGCGACATAGTCATTCCTTCCTTCCTTCCTTCGTTCAACATACTGTAAAGTATCGCGAGAGTGCGCCTCTTAGATTCGATTCAGGTTTTCAATTCGTTGTACCATTACTTATCTCCTTCTGAGGTCTGTGGGTTTGTATTTTTTAATGTGACACTTTTGATACAACACGTTTCGAACAATCAGAACGCCTCTTTGTAGGTTTCCTTACAACATCACTGTGATCACGACTTGGGACTCGGCGTCGACGAGGCTGGGAGCTTGGTACATTGATGACTTCGGGGCTCGGGGTTTCACTCTTATCATCTGAATAACTTTGTATTTTTACGTGCTGAAGCTGGGTGACAGTAAGACTTCGGGTTTCAGCTCCATGCCGTTCCTATGGCGAGCGTGGCGCCACTGATCTCAGGGTCGCGCCAAAAAGGGCAGGTGGCGGGTGTCGAGGCGAATGACATGCCTTGTATTCGAACAACAACTCTGGAGCCCAAGTAGGACAAGTATTGCGTGTACGTATAAGTATCATAGTATCACGGCTCAGACCTGTAATTCCTCACTCGCGTCATGCCTCCTTGGATACGAGGTATAATAAACATAATTCAGGCACAATGGCCCACCGTCCAGCTTAAATGAATCACGGGTGGCTCACACCACAAATTCGTGTCCCATTTCTTTCGCATACTTTCGAACGCAGCCAGCTCTGCACTTTCTAACCATTAACAAGTCCCCTCTTTTTACCCGACTGCTTCAACACTGTCATTTTTTGAATTTGAATGTCACACTACTACTAGACCCTCAACGTTACGAAGCACCCACGACCTCTACCAGTTCTACTTTCGATTTCATCATTCACTGGCTACACGACACGCACTTGCTCAGCTACTTATGCCTCGATACACTTCTTTAACCGACGACAGCAGCCCGAACATTGAATACAGCGCTGGATGGGAGTTTATCCAGCAATCGGGAGGACCCTGGATGGACACCATGCATTCCACAACAACACCCGGCGCTTCCGTTCGAATCCCCTTCGATGGTACCTCTTTCCGCTCCTGCTACATTATTCCTGGGCATACTCAACAGTTTATCCAGGAGTCCAAATCGCAGTCGTGTCCGTCATATCACCTGACAACGGCCCTGTTGCAGAACTTGTTTTTTCAATCGATGGGAGGAGAGCTGAGCCTATGGAGATTGTGGCGACGTCAGACACTTTCGAGTATAATAGAATAGTTTGGGATTCTGGTCCGTTGCACCATGGACGCCATACTCTTACGATTACAAACATCGGATCGAGCGGTCGGTTCATCCTCGATGCGGTCGAATTCAACCCAGGACCCGGGACTGGTGGTGTTTCTACAAGGTTGGTGATCTGATTTACCATCATGTAGGAGCTCACCCGCATTTCTGCTTCCGTTATCAGTACTTCACTCGATCCCACCGCTACATCTACGGTATTGTCAACAACAGGCGGGGTCGATCCATCACCGTCTACCGCCGCCGCCACAGTTTCACCCCATACGACCACTCCCATGCCCTCACCCACTGAACCTCAGAATTCCAGGCCGTTGCCACCATCGGCCTGGATAGCAGCTATAATAGTATCTATTATATGCCTTCTGAGTGTTATTGGGGTTTGGAGGTACGTTACATGGCGCAAGAAATCGACGATGATTCATAGCCGCGGCTTGCCTCCCAAAGGTATACTATACCCTTCACTCCGCATATCTTGGCCTAACTAAAGCCTGACGCCGACCAAAACAAGGCCGTGGTTTTTCGCAGGATATTTTTCTGATTGACGCTGAGAAAGAGATTGAGTCTGGTCATCCAGGCATCGTGATCCCAATGGACACCGCCTCTTCATTATCGACCACTTCTTTAACGCCTTTGATAGTCCCTTCTATGACTGCCCAAATCATAGACTCACCACAGCGGCAGTCTGCAAACCCGCTAATATCTGTTCCCAGGAAGATACGACCCCTGCCTCAGCCGAAGTTCAAGGCCAACCACAGGCCCCGAAGTACAAGACAAAATGAACAGCCTGGAAATCTTCCACCCGACGGGCCCTCAACACCCTTTAATCCACCACCTTCTTATAAGTTCGAAACACTCGGAAATACCGTGACATATAGGCATATATAGGCCTCATTCTTTCCTTGTCAAATATGTGTTGCTCTTCCTCATCATGCTTCCGATGCAGTCGTAAATGTTGTCGATGTACTTGCTGTCCAGCTGGTTGTTAAATATTATATCTTTTCGTAAAGATGTCCACCGTCTCTGTAAATTATGAAATGCTTCTTTGGGATACTTTTGCTATACTGTTTGAGGCCATGAGGCATACAAAGACATCCAAATCCCGAATCATACCGAAGCCAAACCAGCATTCAAATCAAGCGCTGTTAATGCGTGTGCGTGAGACCCGAGAGGCGCGCAGAAGGAATTTCCTTTTCTGAACTACTGCTGATTAGGTAATCTCGACACATTTCTGAGCCAATAAACGTACGCTGCAAGAGGCGCCGCCCACTCTTTATTTCACCCAAGAAATTCGCATCTGTTGCCGAAGCTTCAAAATCTTTGACCCTCAAGAGAAATTCTCGAAAGCTAAGTTGGAACTATGGGTGGTTATCACAATATGTGTTGATCACGTGCGACTCTTCTGGTGAAAGTTGCAAATTGAAACAGCTCAAATTCAGGATCAAATTCCGATAAAGTTGCCCATTAATCATACAAATTTGGAGTCTTGTAAACGCTCTAAAGTCTCCTCCTGAATGTCACCGCGTCAACGATGACGTACATCCTCCTGATCCGTACAGAAATTGCACCTTATATCCGTGGACCGTGCGATGGGCGATCTACGAGGACCCCATAAGGTCGACAGTCTCTTCTCCCCACAGGTAATATACAGCCCTCTTCTTCATAAATACCAACTGCTGAGGCAAATAAACCGCCAAGGCGAGAAACATGGCCAGACCCAGTATCGCGAAGATTGTTACTAGAGGAGATCAAAGTGCTCAGTAAAAGATGTCGAAGGATTTCAAAAACGGCGGGAACATCATCATCAGTTTCGCGCGGATAGATAATCCGGTGACTTAGACGTCTAAGTTGGCATGAGAAACAAAACTGAGACGTCGAGAAGGCCCGACGACTCTGAGAATGATCCACACAACGCACTGTGGCGTCCACTTGGATGGGTGCAAGAGCGAGACAATTGATGCAGCAGGACAAGTAATGATACATTAAAAAAGAGAAAATAATGTGCACTCACATACAACGATCTCCTCCCAAGGCTCGCACACCGTCAGCGCAAACGTCGATTCGAGCCAAATCTGCTTCCTCCACAAGAACAGCGCGATCCTGCTTTTGGGCTTGTTCACGAACCACTGGTCGTCGGGGCAGGGCCTTGGTATCGTTTCAGGGATCGTTCGATGCGGCGCCATGCGTTTTGCTATGTTTTCTGGACTGGCGAGGACAGGATCGGGGGGTATCTTTTTCACGGTGGTCGTTCGCACAGAGAATGTCGGGTAGAGCGTCGTGGACGACATTGTCGAAGGAATAGGATTCGGCGAGTTGAATGAATGAGTCTAAATACCGAGACTAGCAGTATAAATCCGAATCGGAGTCTGGCCGGCTTCGATTCGTGTCTCTGACATCGAGGGTGACCGGCGATGACTAAGAACTCGATGAAATAATGAAGGAGTTGACTTTCCGCTTTTGGAACGTGATCGCAATTGACGCCCGACGACCTTTATCGCCGAGTAGAACCACAACAACATTCATTTTAAATAGATTAAGCAGATAGCACAGAATAACTAAGTATAAAACTTTTGCAAACGATGGTATAGTAAAGTTAGTTCTAACGGGAACCCGTCATAAATTCGTCGTGAATAGGGTGGGTATAATGGGATGCTTCAATCGTCAAAATGCTGCATAGGCCACAACCGATTAGCACAAAATCCAAGAAGAATTACAAGTCGATAAAGAATTAAAACGTCCGAGCACAGACACGAATTCATAAAAGCAGGTTTTGGCCATCATTCGACTACCTATTCTTTCTCTTGGAGAGATCCACCCCGCCTTCACCAAACTTCCCTGTGCTCGACTTTCCGACCTGCTTATCGTGTTTCGCTTTGATTCGTCGCACGAACCACAGCGAATAAAATGCGACAAGCAGCAGGAATGTTCCACTAGACACCGCCAGAACAATCACAGTCACGCGACTTGTTCCTGACAGCTGTCCATTCTGCGCGCCGAAAATACTGGCTAGTGTCGACAGCAAACCAGCGAGAGAGTTTAACAGCCCGGGCCTATACAGTTACCAATGATCAGAGAATGAAACGCGTCTAGCGGTATAGCACATACACAAAGATCTTGTTCAACGCCCACAGATAGTTTTTCCTCCATCTCCAAGTCAGCCAAGCCATCCCAATCATCCCCATACCTGTGCACACCCACGCAACGATGAACCTACACTCACATCATTAAAAATTATTCTATGCGTTGAATGAAGTAATAATTTACTCACAGAGGTAACTTGGTGATCGAATTCACTGCATCCGTCACGAATGGCGAATTCACAGGTAAATTATTCGACGCAGCCGCTGCCTGCAAATTCGTGAACGTTCCGGGGAACAAGATAAATCCGGCGAGCAGGATCCATGTAAAGAAGCTTGCAGCGAGGTTGTACCAGTAGGGAATATCGTCCAACGCCAACAACATCTTCACGTATTGCGTATCCATCTGCGATGCTCCCCCGAAGAGATGTGGTCGAGAAGACATTTGTGGTGCTTCTGGTGAATCGTTGTGAGAAGCAGGGGGTGTGGGATGGTGTCCGTTGTTGGGAGCGTCGGTATTGTTGCTCTGGTTGTTGGTAGATGAGGGAGGCGGGTGATGCCCTTGTGGAGCAGTCGCAGAAGGTTGTGGTTTCGATGGCTTCCCGCTGTTACTGTTGCTAGGTTTGGCAGGCGGTGCAGGCGCGGGCAGCGGTTGGGGGTGGTGCTGGGGCGAGGAATATTCTGTAGGAGGGCGTGATGGTGGTTTGCTTGACGAGATAGATGGAGCAGATGTGGGGGGTTTGTGTGTAGACGAGATAGATGGAGATGCCGCCGGGGGTTTGTTTGCGGAGGAGATAGGTGTAGAAGATGCAGGTGGTTTGCTCACAGACGACGCAGGTGCAGAAGGAGCGGGAGGTTTGTTTCCAGAGTAGATAGATGAAGAAGGACCAGGGGGTTTGTTATTATGAGCAGCAGGGGCAACAGTTGATGTTGTGGACGGAGCGAAAGTCGTGGGAGGTTTAGATGTTGTCGTTGCCTGGAAGGGGGCTGTGTTAGATATTGTGTGCACGGTTCCTGGGCGGACCGGTTGATGAATATTACTTCCGTGACCTGTCGAAGACGATCCTGATGGTCCTGCGGGGGCGTGCTGATGTTGTGAATACGACTGCACGCTGCCTGAACCGCTTGGTTTTCCATGAGGGTGTGAGTGAGAATGAGAGCTGACTGAACCACTTGGTTTGAAATGAGAGCTGCTGTTGAGGTTGTCCACGTATTGATTGTGGCTTTGTAAGGTCTGCGCCGTTGAGGGCGGAAGAATATTTGTGATGGGTGTTGGCTCGCTTGTGCTTGAGCTAGAAGGGAATGTAGGGGGCAGCCCAGAAGGCTTTCCGTGACCTGTCGACGAAGGTGGACGTGCAAATCCCGAGGAATGAGGTGTGGGCGCAGGCATCGAAGGTGGTGGTGGGAGATGGATAGGCAGCTTCGAGGATCCAGAATTTGCAGACGAACTAGTCGGCATGGGCATGTTCAAAGAAGTAGAAGGCATTGGCATGTTCGAAGAACTAGCTTCGATGGAAGGTCTGCGATGACTTTCTACTGAAGTTCTTCTCGGTGGCTCGCCAGGCTTGGGCATCGTATGAACCCTCCCTGCGGGTCGAACAGGGCCATAACGCGGGGGTGAAGGAGGAGAGGGCATCGACGGTGGCGGGGAGGGCATCTGAATATCCTCTGGCTCTGCAATTACTGGTTTGTCGTCGTCATCTGAGAACTTCATGCCACTTTGACTTGTTCCATAACTGGGTCTACGCGGTGGTGAAGAAGTTACTCCAGCACTTGGAAAAGAGGGTGGTGGAGAAGGCATTGGCCTGATGACTATGGGTTTAGGCCCACTTTGATGATCCAAAGAATTTCTGGGTCCAGAAGGACGACCAGGACTGCTGGGCTGCCCAGAGCTATCATACCTTCTCCCAACACGCGCATCAGGAAAAGATGGAGGAGGCGATTGTCGGTGTCCAGGATCTGATTTATGTTCCTGACTCTCCCAGGGCGAAGGAAATGCAGGTTTTAATTGAGCACTGGTATGCTCGGCAGGTCCTGCAGCGCTGTCATCGAACTGCGAATTGGCATCATGATATTCATTGAGCTCGCTGTCAGTTGTGAAGGAGACGGGCCTAGGCATCGCAATGTTCAAAGGGCCACTCGTCTGGGGAGTGGGAAATGCCGGCGCAGATGTTGAAGGGGTCGGCATGGGCATAGGGATATGTAAACGGTTGCCTTCGTGAATGTGGTGTTGCGGTGTAGGAAATGAAGGGCTTTCCGGGCTGCTAGCATGCCTTTGGTCATCGTCGTTGACGTAGATATCATCTGAATCGTCAGTATCGTATGAGCTTTGATGGGGTTGCGTGACGGGTGCGGTGTTGGACCTTTGAGGTGCTTGTGGTAGACTCCTTCTCGTGGTATTTTGACTAGAAGGCCGTTGAATATAAGACGAAGGAGGTTGGTCTGATTGACGATACGACGTTGGCGCAGTTTCTGCAGGAAGCGGCGTCGTTGCTGAACGCCGTGTTGAAGCTCTAGGATCTCTTGGACCACGTATCACTGACGGTGGCCTCTCGTCCTCTGATTCCCCTCCACCACGATTCATGATCTAAACAAAGGCAGTCTAGCTGAGTCCTGAAGACTTTTAAGCACAAAGTTCCCTCTTCAACGGAGCCCTTAAGTGATAAAGAAGCCAAAAAATAGGCGCTGCTGTGAACCTAGATAATATTCTGATCAATTATCTGTATATAAGATATGAAAATATCTGACCAACCTTGGGTTATCAGAATAAGCTGACAGAGGGTATAAGTTTACAAGAAACGCAGATGATGATGGCGGGAGCGCGTCAAGCCGCTGGGTCTGCGGTTTGAACAGACTCCGTCAACTCTCCATCATCCCACTCTCTCAGGGTCTGACACGGATGTCAATTCATACCGCACCTCGTGCAAGAATGGCGTCTGCGATTTCTCACAGAGATCAGCACGTTTCAGACACCATTCAAGTTTTCAATTTTTCTACAATGATATTTTTTTAATTAGAGTTCTAGTGGGGATACTAGCAGTCCATTGACACGCACCATTACTAAGTGACTTATTATAAACTTTCAACGACTTAATTTAGAGTGATGTCAAGAGAGATAACAAGGCAAAGTCTGCTTAAACCTTGGTCTGTAGTTTCGTCAGAAAGAGCAGGCTTTAATATGATACATAATTCTATAACGTTACGGATATTAAGTACAATGATCAAAGTATAATGTAGGAATAGCACCTCTCATTTCAAGAGGAAGCGTAGTCAACTGTCCACGTGTCGTAATCGTGAAAATAAATCCAAGATGTACAGAACGATGTCTGCCCTAAATATGTCAAGAGAATGGGGCAGAAGTAGCGATAGAGGACAAAATTTTAGGTTTTCGGCCACCGTACGAGTCGCCCAATCGAGGCAATTTTGGACAAACGAGCCAGCACATCAACGGCGCTCTCGTCGGCCATGAATCTCTTCATCTACAGCTTCCCTGCACACCACACCCGAAATGAAAGTCGTCACAAAAATCGAGCGCAACACGATCGCTTCCTGCATTTGAATCATGAGAAGCCGTACTCTGAGTCCTCCTCCATCCGGCGGTGTTGGTCTTCCAAATGCCGCGTCACTAATCTTGACTGGGCAGGAAATGATAATGGAGGTATTAGAGGAGAAGGTATCGATTGTGTGAGTGAAGTCGCGGACATCGGTGGTGGCGAGCCGGACGGAGGAACATCATACCCCAGCTCGTGTGTTGTTGCAACGGTCGTTGTAAACCCTCGGGTCGTGGTCCGCATCACACTTGTGCTGGCATGGTCCACTTCAGAGGATTCTCTTCCCATTCCTATCTGAACAATAATCAAGGTGGGTACGATTCCCTAGTTTTGGGAAATGCAAAGGTTGATAAGAAAATTTTTAGCGCTGTAAAAGAGAAGAAAAACGTACCACTACTTGGGCGAGTCCCGCGTCCAGTATGAGCTGCATGGTTTCTATCGTCAGCACAGGAATCAGAATGTGACGTGCATGTGAGCCTTACATTGGGGAAAACGACATCCAGGATGACATATATTGAGTAGATGATTCCTGATTCCACTCTGTTGGTTGAGGTCAGCAAAGATATTGTTAGAAGTTGGGGCAGGGCAGTGGAGTGAAGTGATGAGAAAGACAATCAAGGATCCAATGAAGGGCGGAACAATATGGAGTGCCTTACTCACATGATTGCAATCATGGTGTTATACTTGGAAGACAACCCGGGGCCGAGAATGGCACGGGCTTTTCGTGCTATCCACCAGATGCGGCCCGCTGTTTAAGCCATTGGAAAGAAGGATCAGGAGCCAAAGCAAGTGTTAAAGGAGCCATTAATGCCAAGGTATCAACAAAGATACGGGAATCAAGAAAAATACCAAACGAGTGGTTAGCAATAGTGATGTGAAAAAAAGTGGGTATGCTTACCCATGAGCATAGTAACAAGCATATTGAGAGTTACAGTGGAGAAGAGGAAAGCAACAAGGAGTTTGCGGAATTTGTACTCGTCTTGCGATACAGCAATGAAGGCATATCCACAGGCTGAAGAAAGGCAGGGCAATGCTCAGTAAAGTATAGTGGAAGGCAATATGGAGGCTTGGTTTACCTGAGCCACAGACAAGCAAGAAGCAGGGCAGCAATATTACCCTTTTGCTATTATTCCAGACAGCATGACAGCGATAAATCTGTGCAAAGAACGTGAGGAACTGTTGGATGCCCAACAGCTGAAATTTGGATGACATACGACTAAACTATCAGCAATGATACTGATATCACGTCAACATGATAAGTTTCAATATGAAAGATGGACAAGCATGACTGCACTCACTTGCTGGTGATGTAAATAAGATATTTGTAGTGAATCTCCGCCTCCGGAATATTCTGCCTTTGCACCACGAATCTGAATAGGAAGCTCAGCTCCAGAATCACGTCCACTGTCGCAAGGCAGAACATGACGACTGCACACGCAAGTAGAATTTTTTGTGTCGTTCTCCTATTCCTAAGAAGGACGCGAATGCATATCGCGAATAGAGTGGAGTATATCCCTTGAAGTTTGAACGTAAGCCTTATATGTTTGCACAAATTCCGCGAAAACAAGTACCATATAGAAAGACTTCAAACTAGGAGATAATTAGGAGCATTCTTTCATACTAAACACAAGAACCACTCACCAAAACAGCTGCACTGTACGTCTGCAACGAGTAGTAATTATCCGGTATCAAATTTGGCTTGTCATCATCGTCTGGAATTTCGATAGCCAGTGAACCTAATGGATTTCCTTTATCCGCACTTCTCCCTCCTCCCAGCCCAAGATGACTTAGAAAAAAGCTAGCCATTGAAACACGACAAGAATGCGAGCTAAGCTCTGACCAAGCTCAGATGACGGCTGAAAGACAGAATTCACTTGGAAAAAGTCTCGAGATAACCAAAGAAAAAGGATGTTCTGTGACCCAGCAAGCAGGTAAGTATGCAATGGGAGTGAGAAGAGTGCACGTCGTTGGTGCATCGACTCTCATGTCCCATTATTCTGGGATTTTCGTATTTATAGCTCATGGCGGATGAACACAGACAAACCATCTCACCCGCGGAGCATTCTGTGGGCAATCGCCTTCTAAAAAAGGAAATCACCGCCAAGACTTTCTTCACCACCTCCAATTTGGCGCCCCCATGCGATATGCAACAGGGGCGATTCGAATGCCTCTGGGAAAGAACGAGTCTTTTTATCGCAACCCTTTCAGCATACCAAGACTTTACTCTGTAATCAATGCCATCCGGACTCCTCAAACATCAAGGGTGCCGCCGGGATTGGCTCCTGCCAGCTCTACAACCGGAAAACATTCGAACCAGCGAAAGCCGGATACATATCATCCTACCCTTCGGATTTCTCCGCAAAATAATGAAGCGGAGAACTGAATTCCTGTTGTGATCTGTGAATTTTGTAACCTCCACTTCACCTTGGCATGTAAACAGAACTGTGTTGCGTGGTATGTTTTAATGCTATTTAGTCGTTACAAAGAAGCTTAAGGTTACTTTAGTGATGTAGAAGTGAAACTAATGGTATCGCTTCTCTGTGAAGCTCTATCTGGAACATAGCTCAGCGAAGGCTCAAGCACCTGACCGGTGGTTCCTCTGGTGGAGGTCGTTTCGAATCTCGAAGGGTCTGGGACCGCCTCACAAACACAGAGAGAACGCAATATCATGCAAGTCACACTGATGCACTGTGATTAAACGAGCACAGAAACCAGTCAGCTGTTGAATTGTGAATTGGTAACATGAGACAGAGATCACTCACAGCTATCTGCGTCAGTGGCGCGTTCAGCACCAGCTGACAATACGTGAATTGTTTAGGCTCATGTCAGGCCACTTCGTAGATAAGGAATGACACTCACTGTATGGAAAAGAAGGTATAACACAATCGAAACGCTATAAATAGCGCCTGTGTCAAGTCTATTGAAGGTGTGCATAAGGTCATGGGAGCGTCGAAACCACAGCAAACGAAACTCACAAGAGCGAACAGGAAAAGTCAATCAGCCTTGTGAAGCTGAACCGGTCGAACTCCCATGCCTTCCGGGAGTCCCACCATATCCGAGCCGCTGATGATGATTGTTGAGTAGAGTGCTTAATTTCGTTGTCTGAATGTACTAACCGATGAGAGTCGTTACAAATATGTTGGCAGCGGCGAATGTGATGAATCCTGTCGCAATCAAACGGTCTTGTAGCTTCGTTGTGGTGAGAGAAATAAATGAAACCACTACATCGGATTTTTATGAATGATGAATGGTAACGATGAAAATAGGCATTGCGCACCAGTCCCAATAATTATTAGAAGTGTTGGCAAGAGCAGTAGGCATTTATTTTTCCATAGCGTGAAAGATTGACTAATCTGTAGCAGAAATGTCAGTCTGATGAAATGTTCAAAGTAGAATGTCAATGGCGTACCAGTATCCCACTAGCAAGTGAACTGCATGTAAACTCCCTGTCAGCGACGGTGAAGCAAGCGCGAAATGTGACCGACTTACTTTGAAATAATGTACAGGCTGAACTTTATTTCCAAAAGATGGCTACGATCTTCTGGAGAGTGAATCGTAGGCCCATCAAAGCTACCCTTGAGTGCCACTAGTAAAAAATATAATCCCGTTACAATCATATCGGCAGTCCCAAGTGCGAATAACGTTAGCGTCGAAAGCACGAGTGGTCGTTTCCATATTTTTCGATGATAGAACATGAAGAGCGTGCTGGCAACAAGAACCGCATAAACCCCTAGATTCGCCTTCCTTAGCACCACACGTCTCGATAAATTACTCCGAGTCTTCCATACCATACAAGAAGGTTTGAATCTTGGAAAGTGGGTGCGATATCAGCAACAGTCCATGCCAAGAAAATGGCAAGCGCTGGCTTGGCAGTACCAGCAGAGAAGCGCTCGCTAGCAAGCAAGCAAGAAAAATTCGACTCACAATCATCGCAGCAAACTTATCCCTCGATGTCCATGGCTCCTCCAAGAATGGGATGAACAAGTGCCTGCTGGAAAGCTTCGGTGTGACAACGCGTCCTACCACTCCCAACACGTTCAGTGGATTCACGACAATCACCATGTCTGATCGTCAATTGCACAACACAGCTGGACCAATAAGGAAAATTTGAGGGGCGAGTAAGCGCTACAGGGAGAAATAAAGCTCTAGGATCCTCAGAAATTTCAAAAGCCCCGATTCAAAGGAGAAGGGAAATGGTGAAACGGAGGGAGATGCCAAGAGGAATGTCGAACCCTTGCCACTGCCATTAACTCCAAAACCTAAGGGAAAACTCGCATGAAAAAGGAGTTGCTGCGCGCACGTTATCGAGCGAAGACAATGTTTAAACATAGTCCAAATTACAGTTGTAATCTATGGTTGGTTGAATGCGATGTCAGTAGCTCCATCTTGACGGTTGTAGGCATATTGCAGAGTGAACTCTCGCGCGTGTCGAGTAAATTTAGCCGACCGTTGTGAAGCCTCGACCCAGAGAAGGAAAGAGAAAGGCCTCGGTAGCTCCGGATATTGATGCATTGAGAAAAAAGAGTCTGTTTTAGTGCTGACCGAGGGCTTAAAACCTGCACCTGTGGGATCGCAGTTCCGTTTATAGTACATTCGACCTAAAATCGTCGAACTGAAGACATTGCAGGTCCGGCGACTCCAAGACCGCTTCACTAGCCGAGCATGAATAAAGCCAAAACCCCCTTTATAGAAGTTACTGGTATGATCATATCATGAGTCCTACTACGAGAACGTGAAGCGTCCAGGAGCCTAAGCTTGGTGGCGTCCACTATTGTGTTTGTTAGGTCATGACTAAGAAACCAACTTTATAGGATACGACTTGCCTGCAATCGACTCGTGGAACTTGAACTCTATGCTTCGTATATGAGGCAACTAAAGGCATCCTCTGGGGCCTGATCCTCCTTTCTCCATCTAATTGGAAGGTTCTTGAACAGAAATGGGTCATGGGTAAGGTTTCGCGACAACTTGAATAGTTGATCGCGTAAAACGGAAAATTCGGCATTGGTAACTGAGGTATGCCGATTGAGAATTTGTCCGGCTTTGAAGAGATCACAAACAAAATCGTATCCCTCTTGTGACTGATATAATACGTGAAAGTCAGTTCAAGCATTGCGGTTTCATGAGGAGATACCTACCCTACTAAGATAGCAGTCTATTGGGCCCCATCTGACTTCCATCTCTCCTACTTTTGCACATGTGTCCCTGAGGTGATCTAGAACCTAGATATCTTCATGAATGATGTGCGACTGGGAAAAGACTCTATTCAGACCCACCTGTAGCTCATTCTCATATGAGAGTGAATGTGCGTCGTGGTAATTCAACAAAGCAGTGAGTAGTCCTTGGGCAATATCCCCCCTCGGCCGATCCCTTTCCCAGTATGGGTACCTTTCGCGAATTTCTGTCGGTTTTGTTCCGCGAGTAATGAGTTTGATGAATTTGAGGTCAGTCACCTCACTAGACGCCTGTCGCGCGAGGATCAAGTCCATGATAGATTCATCCGTAAATTGGCTTCGCAGAATCGTGAATTTCGTGAGCATCGGCAGAGCTCCCCCTGTGGTCGTTGATGATACCAGGAAATGAATATCTTCCTCAGATACCCAGCCAAGGCTAAGTTCCACAACGTTCGAAAAGCAGGGAAAAAAGTCACTCATGCCTCCGGCATCAAATGAGGGAATTACGCAGCGCTTCAAACGGCACGTGGAACGTAGAATAAAATGTTGAACAACTTGGGTGTGTACCCAAAGTTCTTCAAATACGAGCTCCAATTGTTCCAACCTTGGGAGAGTCGCAGCATGTAAAATATTTATCGCATGCTGCCTTGATTCTACATCCCATTCAGAGAAAGGGTCGGCTGATACGTGAAGAGAACGAAGATTTGAATGGACAAAGGGAGGGGTGTATGACAAACAGTCAGTATCGACCAATTTCAGCTCCAGGAGCCGAGGTATTGAAGCCAAAAGATCGCTTATCCGTTCAAGGTTGGCGTCCTGCTTTAGCTCCAGTCTGGTAAGTGACATGTCTTCAAACCAACCAAGTTCCCGCAATCGGCGGACGGGCTGGCCAAGGGGTTCACCTGCTGATGTACTACCCATGCCAACGCTGAGAAATTCCAACGAAGATAAGTTTTGAAAAAAAGCAGGAATGGAAAATTCAAGTTCCACAGGTGGCGGCGATCCAAAATGAATAGTCAGATCCTTCAGATGGTGCAAAGTATCTTGAACTGTCGGAAATGATTGCCACATGTTGACATTTTCGATGAAAACGTGGAGATTGGAAACACGATGCAAGTGTGAAGATAACATGGACAATGTGGGACTGGCTTGAGTTAAAGCCGTGCTTTCTGTAGGTTTAAAATGAACCTCTAAGTCGAAGGACATGGGGTCTGAACGTTGCACCATGCCCTGCACGATATTTGCAGTGTCATGATTGTCCCCCACATGGCAAATCGTCACCTGCGGAATAGACCTCCAAATATGTGAAATGCTGCATGCAATTCGACGCCAGTACCTGCAAACCTGTGACAGTATCCACGAGTTAGCCCATGCCCTTTTGTTCCACTGCTCGAGATTAGGATGAACTGAGGGCGCCGTATGGAAGAGGTTAAAAATTAATTCCAGAATATCGGGAGGTAAAATGTCGTTGATATTGCGCTCAACGGTCTGAAGGCTTTCTATAGACGACATCGCTAGTGGCCGAACGAGTCGCGGGCAGTTGTTGGATGATAAAAGAAGAGAAGATAAACGATGACAGTGATGCGCTGATGGGGTGTTTATGTGTCTATGTTTGTCAACGGCCCTCAGGCTTTCGATTCCTCGAGCCCCGACTTCGATTGGTCTACGAAAAGGGCGAATCAAGACTTCAATGTCCAATTAAACTTCAGACAATGTCATTTGACTGATAGGCATTATCTGTGCACTTTTTTACAAAACATACTGTTAAATCAGTGGAATAATGACTGTAACAAGGTCATTGGTCAACCATTCAACTTGACGTTGAGAGTCGGAACCCGTCCAGAAACCAGTTACCAGAACTTGAAAATCTACTTCAAATACAGTCTACTGATATAACGACTAAATAAAAAAGTTGTGTATTTGATTTTTCAGCAGTATATCAGTAAGGTGACGCGGACTCACTTATCTATTTACTTCATTCGTCCGCGATGTACGGGCGCTTAGGAACCAGTAACCTATGATCCCACTCATCTCCAATAATCTAGACCTTGGATATTTTTGAGGCAAAGTCCATAATGCAGTCGTTGGTATGCTTCTGAACCCTTGTTACAACCTATTTGTTGAATCGATACCAAACAAATGACCACTAGGCTTGTATAAATACGCAGTTTTGCGAAATTGGACATCGCGTTAGTAATGGGCAAGGTTCAAAGGTCCCAAATAGCTGGACACAAGATTCACACTCTGAAAATTATATAGCAAGTTCAATAGAAAGCGTCAGACGGTAGTATTTTATAGAGACCGCGAGTGAAAATGGCAACCTTCAAGTTGCTGCCTTTCCCGAATGTTCGATCGATTACACAGGGCTCGTGAGTTTGCTTAAGGTTGAATCCACGAGCACACGGTAGTTCGGAAAGGGTCCAGTCTGATCACAAGCGTTATTACTGTTTAAACCCTGATAAACAGACATGGAAATCGATTGACTTGCTGTGGGTGAACGAAGCTTAATGTCGCTGATTTCCATAAAGGTCGCAGATGATTCATGCTGGGGGCTTTTAATTCATTTGGCGAATCAATAAGAAACTCACAAACTTTACTGCTCCTTCCAATCGGAATGGAACCCCAGATAAATATATGATACTTTTATGATGAGGTTTCATTCAGCCGCGAATGCTTAACGACAAACCACCACGCGTGCAATCCGCGTGGCCTCCCCAGTCCAGATCGACCCTGGTTGGAACAGAGTTAAGCTGAAAAGGCTCAGTCCGAAGCAGCAGTCAGCATGCAGTATCACCCTAAGAGAATCGCGGAGTGCATCTGAAAAGGGAGCATCAGACATCGAGCGCTCAAATAATTATTATCATTATGGTACAGAAAATAAAATTACACATAGCTCGACAAGTCAGAACTAAACAGTTCAAAAGCGGTGTTTGCTTCATCCATCTTCATCAAATTCTTTGTGATCAAAGCAGAACGCTTAACGCCGTCCGTCGGTCATGTCCAGAGAGAAAAAAGCACGTTTTTGATAGATGCAGCCTCTGTGGGTTAAATTGAGTGCCAGACGTCACTCGACTACTCCCGAAACAAATCAAACGCCGCTGGCAATTGGCATCGGTAAAGTCGACTTCGCCTCTTTGTCAACAGACTGGGAATCAACTTCATAAAGCGAGCCAGTCCTGCCTAGGAAGACATCAACAAGTGCATTTTCGGGTCATTAAACAGGGTTTGTACTCTGGTCATTTCGTGGTAATTGTATGTTAGTGTCCATGGGTGTGTGCGGGGCTGTGTTTGGGGCTGTTCGGGAGCCAGACGAGCTAAAAATCGTATCCAAGACAGGAGTGCTAGAGCTACGACGCTCTGTGCGATGCATGGCCACTGTTGAATCGATGTCTTGGACGGAGCGGCCCAGCCCAACTTGGACAATAATTAAAGTCGGCACAAGCCCCTATACGCCAGGGGTTCAGCACCTCGTTCGGTTACTGGACAATAAAGGCCCACTTACGACCACTTGAACAAGGCCAACATCCAGAACAACCTAGATCGACGTCTCAGTGACCAGTAATGGTGCCAAATTATACGACAAACTCAACTTACGCTGTTGACAGTGAGACATAGCAGAGTGTACAGACTGTAGATTGCCCCAGATTCTACTCTGGAAAGATGTCAGCCATTGTAAACATCTTGAAGGAAATAACGTGCACTACTGCGCAAACTCCATAGTATCTCCTAGCCATCTCGGTTCCTAACAAAGATCTTGCTCGTTTTATGAACCATAAAATTCTTCCCGCTGCACGTTCGGTTGATGAGAAATTTGATCAATGTGGCACCCGCCATATAATTATACAAGGATTTATTAAATACCTGTAACCGCGGTGATGGCCACATTCAATCCAAGGGTCAGCCATAAATAAACGGACAGCCGCTCCCTGTCTCTTGCCGACGTTGATATGGTGGAAATGTAGCCCCAAACTGTATTGCACATAAGCAATCAGGCAACGATGTACGACAGCAAAGATCCATACCAGTTGAAGCAAGCAAGAGTAAAGCAGGGACAACCACAATCCGTTTCGACCGGGACCAAACCATGTAACAACGATAGAGCTGCGCTGGAGATCAGTATCATGTCAAATGAGCTGCACAGATCCACTAACCAGAAGACAGTCGGCGATGACGCTAATACAATTTTAGCCTTGAGTATTCACAGCCAGCAGTATTACGAATGTTGACCCACTTATTGGTAATGAAGAGAATGTACTTGGGATACGAGTTGCCGACAGGCACAGACCGCCCATGGATAATGTAATGGAGGAGCATGTGGACCGAGATGATGATGTCGGTAGTCGAGATCGCGAACATTAGGACAGCAGCCACGCCCAATGGCCAAAGCATTGTACGTCGGTTGACGTACAGAGTATACATGCAAAACCCAAAGGTCATGAAGTACATCCCTGATTACCAGAGAACATGATGAATATGGACGAGTGGACAATACTGGGGCAGGAGCCTCACCATACAGAAAACTCTCAAACTGAAGAAGAACGTCAAGAAAGAGTTGAAGAATAGTTATACAGGTACTCACCAGAAAGGCTCCAACATAGCCTGACAGCGACCTGTTGCCCCAGGACAGACCAGCGTCCACGTCAGACCTACGCATCTGCATTGACGAGAGTTGGTGGGCACACCAGCAGGAAGGAGTGGGGATGAAAGGAAACGTCAAGAAGTTGCAATGAATTTGAGGCAAACCATCACCACGAAAACGGAAGATCAAAATCTGTCGCAGTTGATAGGGTCAAAGTTTGTCAATAGACTTTTTATTTCTTAGTCGGGTAAGCGAGTAATGCAAAATGCCGATGTCATGCCTCGATTCAGGGTTATAAACAGTGGAATGAAAGAGGGCCGAACGAATGTGGAGAAGTGGACGAGTAAGTCCCGGACTCTGGGTCCAATGGCTGCGCACACCCGAGGAAATAACACAAAAAAGGGTAATCACAGCCCGACACTAACAAGAGATCCTACTGATCCATGATCAGCAAATTTTTTGGGTATTTATAAAGGCAGGGAACACACTGATACAGTTTCAGTTGACTATCACATTTGTGTCAATTGATAACCTTCACAGAAAGGAAATCTGACAGCCAAACAAAATACGCCTGAAAGAAATGGTGGGATACAAACGAGCTTGCCTCGTTCTGGGGAGAGCCCATACAACGTCAACGGTCTTTGTAGCTTCGACGGAAATGAAACTTGGAAGAGAATCTTTGGCGAAAGGCTTTGACCGGCAGCGAATCATGATTTGCAGGGTAAAATGGATCGTTATTGGGAATGGAATAAAAAGGGCTTTGAATACACTATAATCTGATCTTTTCCCAAGGTTGCTTGTGGTGCGGTGGGCAACAGCTGGACCAAAGAGGTTGTCAATGGATCACTCATAAACATATATTGTTGGTTCAGGCTTACCATGCTGTCGCCGGTGACAAACTATGAAATAAACGGCTTTACATCACGAAGATGCGGGTGGAAAAAATTGGGCAGTCCGCGAGTCGTTTGACTCAAACGACAACATTATCACCACAGGTGGGATACCTTGCTTCCACAAGGCCCAAACCCACTCTCGAAGCCTGGAAGGCTTCCCCCGAGCATCTCATCAGTTCACAAGGAACACAGCATTCAAACCACAAACAACCCTTGCTCCATGAAAAAGTCATCCAACAGGATGACCATTCTCCAAAATCAGACTGATTCCTGTCTTTCCTCTGCTGGCGGCTCCGAGAAGGAGGGAAGCGACATAGGCATATCCGACGGTTCTCCAAGTGTCTGGCACGAGGTCCGTACCATACCCGTCACCCACTCGCAATTGATAAGCACATGTGCAAATCAAACCTAGACTTCCCTGTGCGGTCAAATGGCTGCAAGGTCCAATATCCTTCCGAGACGGTGGTTGTGCCATCTTCCTCTTCACAAAGTAGATTACGCGCCACGTATCACCTCGTCGGAAATGACAGGAACAGGTGGAATCCCATCTGTAGTCGGTCATTTTCGAATAAACGCGTCGTACAGCCCTCGAGAACGAATCTCTGTTATAACAGACCGGAGTCCTTTTCCCGAAGGAGTCATAACTGCTGCAAAACACACGAGTAGACCAACATACAAATATGTGGGCAAGTCCCTGTCACAACCAAACAAAGTGCAGATGCGATCTCCTGCAAAGAGTCCTCAGGTGGCCAATGCGCACACGGACAATGGATATGGATATAACAACAAGCCAAATGAATGGGAAGTGGCCAGGAACGACACCCACATGCTATAAAAAGGTCTTGGTGGGACATGGACAGGCAAGATAACAGGCAACGGCTGATAACACAAGCAGCACGAGAACCACCCATAAGCCTTTCGCAAATGACAGCAAAAGTCGAGAAATCCACTGAAGATGGAAGGTTGCGTGAGTTAAAGGACAGGATGTTTCAGCCTTCCTGTATGAGAAGGTCTGAAGGTTGGGGGAGGGTTTGCAGCATTGATGGAGGTAACATCCATTGCGAATAATAATTTTGCAGCGGACGCTGCTACGTTGTCCAAACTGCCAGAAGAAACAAATGCAGCGCTGGTGCATACCACCATGCACTGCACCATGAGAAAGAGGTCCATCCTCCACTTTTCTGCGCGGCTCTCCTATCCAGATCGCAGAACACCATTGTTTTGGACCTGCTGCTCGCCAACCACAACGCCATGAAACTTTCACTGCGCTCGCCGGCGCTTCTACACTTCTCCAACCACGACTCCGCATGGCTTCAAGGAAGCGGCAGACACCAATGGTTGTTGTGCACGGCACATGGAAATTTGCTAAAACCGCACCGGGGTTTGGGAGAGGTCTCCCAGGGTAAAGCCATGTGGCTTGGATTCAATTCTTTTTGTACGGATGCTCCAAAATGTCGCAAATGACAAGAAGACTGACGAGAAAACATTCCCAGAAATGACAAACCATATAAAAGGAGTGCGTAATCAAATGTCTGGAGGGGTGTAGGAGAATTGATCCCCCAAATAGAGGGATCTGTGCGTAGCCTACAGGACGCGAATTTTTGGCCAGCACCACAAGAGTGTGCGGAAACCACCTCATTGTCGACACTGTCCTCCATGCCCACACGATACCTCCCTGGCATTGGGCCGAATCCTTTGCCTGTCGCTGTGCAATGAATTCTTGTTTATCCGGCTTCGCCTTCCTAAGAGTTGTAGCGAATATGCACCCTGTACGATCACATGCTCCAGCCATTCATACACCTTGCGAGGGTGCATAATTGAGAAAAAACCGTGGTCTGTCTGGTGAGGGATAATAATGCCACTACGAACGACTAGGCCCCCGAGACAAAGCAAACAGAATTCTGTCTGGGACAACGACACGGCAAAGGTTTACACACGAGCACCAATGCTTTCCGAGGAAGTATTAAGGAGGTGGTACAACAAGTCATCGGCGGCAAAATTCTCTGGAAAAAGCGGCAGCCAGACGCAAAAACAACACGTCGACCAATCAATTTTCAGCTCCATAGGTTTGTCAAATTGGTAGAGCTCCACCTCCAAAGCTCAATGATATCCCATCAAATCCCAGGAATAGAATAAAAAAGAATTGAACCCGTAAGATCTTAGGGTTAGATGTCACTTCCCGATGGAAAGTGGATCATGTCGGCTGGTCATGGCAGCGAGAGCAGAAACAAGGTTGCCGTTACGAAAAGAAGAGTGCATGGAGCAATAAATGCTAGAAAAAGCTGGGGACGAGGCTCAAACCCATGGTCGCAGTTGGGTTGATGGTGGTGGTTTCCTTTCAAGTCGTTCAACGCGTCTGCCGTTGAATATGGATGGTCCAAACGCGTACACACAAACAAGCAAGGTAGCACAGCCACATCTTTAGCCCCTGTCTTCCTCCATTCCTGCGCGGTACGCGTTCCGGGAGACCATTCAGACAAAGTTTTCCCGTGATCAAACATAAACAAGACTTCGATTCACTCGAAGGTTATGTATTTATTCCCCTGAACTGGTCAGCAGGGCTACCATATTTAAGAATGGTCTATAGCAGTGCTCATCTTCACAGGCCTGCCAATTATGGTGTGAGATCCATGTGGAAGGGTATGTGCAAAGGTTAAGACGGCTGGAACTCCTGCCATCTGATAAGCAACTTAGATTTCCTTGATAAACAGCCGCACTGACTCGAGTCATTGCTCGCGATTACTCCCTCTCTCTCTCTCTCTGTCTACAATGCCCCTCGACGTCGAATTCGCTCGATCGCAATTTCCGGCTTTAAAAGACGGCTTCATATTCGCAGACAATGCGGGTGGATCTCAAGCTGCAGTTGAAGTGGTCAATCGAATCAGCGATTACTTGCTCAACACCAACGTACAGTTGGGAGCAGATTATTCCGTCTCCGTTCAAAGCACCCGCCGCGTTCTCGTAGATGGGCCTACTGAAGGAGCCAAGCTTTTCAACGCGGCCTCAGCGGATGAGATTGTTTTCGGAAGCAGTTCCACTCTCAATCTCGAGAACCTTGCACGGGGATTAGAGAATGGCATCAGCCAAGGAGACGAATTTATTGTCACTGGAGAGCACGAAGGTAGGCTCTATATTTGATCTGGAATCATTCTCTGACCTTCGTATTCCATAAGCTAATGTTGGACCTTGGAAAAAACTCGCTCTGAGGAGAGGGGCGGTAGTGAAGCACTGGAAACCAAGGCCATCCAACCCGAAAAACCCTTACTCCATCAAGCATTATGTAGAAGATCTAATTCCCCTCATCTCTGAAAAAACTCGCATCGTCGCCTTCTCAGCCTGCTCAAACATCTTGGGATCTATTGTTCCTGTAAAGGAAGTCGTAAACGTCGTTCGAACGACTGCAAAAGAGCGGGGCGCAAAGAAGGTCGAGATTTCGGTTGACTGCGTTGCCTATGCCCCCCATCGTTTGATCGATGTTAGGGATTGGGATGTTGACTTCTGCGTTTTTTCCTTCTACAAGGTATGTACATCCCGAATTTATTTTTCTCGCCATCCGAAGTATTATCATGATAACTCTAACCTGAATCCATCCGTTAGGTCTATGGCCCACACATTTCTGGTCTATACGTTAAAGCAGCTGCGTTGGAGCACTCAGTCACAAAGATTGTTCATCATTTCCTCAATGTCAATACGGTTGCGTACAAGCTACAGCCCGGTGGCCCAGGATACGAACTTGTCTACGGAACAACCGGCGTTCTCGCCTATCTCCTTTCACTGTCGCCCAAAAAGACTCTCAAGGATAGCTTCGATGCAATCGCTCAGCACGAACAGGTCATACTCGAGCCCCTTATTAGCTTCCTGACTGACAAAGCACAATGGAATCGAGGTGTTAGGATTGTCGGAGAGGAGACAACTGGCTTATTCCGCGTCCCGACCGTTAGCTTCGTCGTTGTTGGACAACGACCTTTGAGTAGCAAAAGAATCGTAGAAGTCTTCGACATGCGTGGCGGGGTATGTTCAAACCATATTACTATTTATGCAGATCTGTACTGACTCTTTCGAGATTGGAATTCGTTATGGTCATTTCTACGCCTACACACTTGTCGATGAGCTTTCGCCCAAGGTGGATATCGATGACGGTGTCGTCAGAATTTCGTTGGTCCACTATAACACTCTGGAGGAAGTAAACAAGATAATCGAGGTTCTCAAGGACATATTTACCTCGGAAGAGTAGATAAAATAGCCGAACGAGATTGCTTATTGCTGTAATCGACATGTGTAGCTTCGAGACGCAGTGTCTGGTCTGAGGGCGTGAGAATTTGGAGTGCTAGAGCGACCCTGGGCGAATGTCAGCTTATATAGCTAGCAAATAGCTAGCCTCACCGTTTGCTTCGCTCCAACCACCATCCCAGTATTCAGCATGTCAGTTTCCCTGCAGAAACCAAACAAAGAGGGGAGAGGTATTCCCGCGGAGCTTCTCCATCGTATTTTCGAGATTCTGGCTGACGAAGACGAGTTCACCACCTTGCAGGCATGCTGCTTGGTGGCCAGGTCTTGGGTTTCGCTATGTCGGTGCTACCTTTTCGAAAATGTGGAGCTCGGACCGCATTATTCTCGCCCATACTTCATGGATAGCGCTCTACGACTGGTGGAAGTCCTCAATGATAATCCCAGTGTCATTGGATGCGTTCGACGCCTTGCGTTCACTGAATGGCCTGATGACGACCTTGAAGATGCGGGCGATTTGTCAATTTTTTTTCAGTTCTTCGGGGTCCATACACTTACACTTTTTGGACAAAATACGACCTACGCACCCGGAAGGCAACATTTGGGATGGTGTTCCCTCTTGGATAGATATATGACAACGAACCAACTTACAACGATCAGATTACATTCCATCCAGGACTTGCCGATCGAATTGGTACTTTGTGCTCCGCATCTAAAAACTTTGTTCATAAGCCACTGCAGCCTCTCAGATACAGCATCCTCTACGCCGGTTACACGGGCTAATTCCACATTGAAATCGTTGACGGCCAGGGTTGTCACCAAATTTTCATTATCCCGCTTTAAACCTTGTTCTGAACTTCGGACCATGGAACTTTTCGCGCTCAAAGTGGCCCCAATGGACAACCAAATCAACACGCATTCTTCACTTACATTTCCCAATCTCACTTCCTTAGAGGTGAGAGAAGTGGATAATTGGAGCACGTACCAAAACCCAACACACGAGACGATATTTCCTGCCCTTACCTCCCTGATATTGCATGACGCTGCTGAGACATTTCTTCAAGTCTCTACGCTGGAGAGTCTGGAGGTCGTTTGTATGTTTTATTTGTTTTGTTTTTTTCCTTCGCAGCTCGTGCTTACACTTACCGAAATTTCTAGTTTGTTATTCTGGTTGTGATGATGAAGATGAAAGGACCGCAAAACTCTCTCAATTCATACACAACTCTCGACGGAACTTAACGCGACTTGTCCTTCATATCGAAGCCGCTGAGACTAATGAGGAGCCGATTGCCCGACGTATTTCGGAAATCCTGTCCCCGATCCAAAGTTGCAACGTTTTGCGCTCATTGGTCCTCAATGTCATTGACATATTCGGTGATGATGTGTATGTAGAAGATTGGCTCGATGAAGCGTATGACACCTGGGAGGCATTGGGATGCACCTTGGGATCGCCTCGCGGATTTCCGCGCCTCAGGGAGGTTTCAATTTCCCTCGAGGTCGCGTGTGACGATGAGAGTCTGGTAACCTTGTATGACATCCTGGACGACAGAGGATATCCTGATTTCCAGACTGTTTTCCTAGACCCTTTTTACCGGCTGATAGTAAGGAAGGATACCAAACTTGAATATAGAGTAAGCTTGATGTAGTTTTGATAAGTACATGGTAGGCGTCGGTAAAGCATATGCTCAAACGAATCAGTGATAAATAACTACGCAGTGCTTTTATGTATGTCAAGGCACTGAGTTCGAGTCTTTTACATAGCGTCAAATTTACGCGAAGTACAGTCTTGTGTAAACTTTTGTATCATCCTTATGTATGCATATGTACATAAAGCCTTACAAGTATCAGGATGACCCAGCCGAATGTGGGCACAAGCGGGTGAGAATACGGATCAAGCCCTCGTGGCAATCTCCTTAAATTAAGTGCGTTCTGTTGTAAGTTCTACCACCAACGTTCGAAGACCACAAATGAAACCGGAATGGTCCCAAATGAACTTCTTTATCATATTTTTGACGATCTTGCTGCACTTCATGATCATAGCGGCTCGCAGTTGTTTCTCGCCGACATGAAGGCATCGGTGGCCAAGTCATGGGTCCCTCTGTGTCGCACCTACCTTTTCAAAAAGGTTGAGGTTGGACTATACACCTTTAACTCACGTTCTAGGAAGACTCAGCGACTGGCAAGAATGATTCTCGTAGACCACCCTCATCTTCCCAACTGTGTCCGCGAAATTACCTTCAACATAATAACGTTCAGAGGTCCGATATGGTTCACGTTGCAAGTCAAGACATACCCTGTGATTCGAGTTACCTTTCCATATTTTTTCACTTGCCCGAAGTCCACACGCTTGAAATCCGAAATAGCAAGGAAAAACATATATCCTACAAAGCCGGTGACAACCCGAAAGGGTTTGGATGGCAGTCGTTCTTGGATCAGTACATCGCAGCAGACAAGCTTACAAGTCGTTTGTTGTCCACCATCAGCAATGTCCCTATCCTTGCTATTCTTTCCTCCCCGCACCTGACGACATTGAATATCCTCAACTGCCACCTCTCAGACACAGGGTCTTGCATACCCTCCCTCTACGCAAACCGGCCCAATTATGCATTGAAGCACTTAACTGCACAAAAAATAAGCAATTTGTCATTATCTCTCCTTGGACTTTGCTCTAATCTTCAAACCGTGAATCTTTTCGTCTTCACCTTCGCTGAAAGTGGCGCTCGAGATGATATACCCTCCCCGTTTATCTTTCCCAGTCTCACCTCCTTGGAAATCCACTTTGCTGACGGCTGGGACTATTTCCCAACCTCAGCTGACGTGACCTCTAAACCAGGCTATGATCCACAACTTTCGGTGATATCTTCGTTGAAGATCAGTGGCATCTTTGAGGACCTACCTTTGTTCTGCGCCGCAGAAAGTTTGGATCTTGAGTGTAAGCGCTTTCTTTATTTGCTTTTATTTAATGCTTGCTCGCCTTCCGAATCGCATTGGCAGTGAATGCGGACGACTTAGGGGAAGAAGATTGCACAAGAATTTGTCAGCTTGTGACAGTCTCTCAGCACCATCTTACCCATATCCGCATCAATATCGTCTCAGAGGATGACGATGCACCCATATCTCTTCAGGGGATTAGAGACATGCTGTCTGTATTTGAGGAGGGTAGTGTTTTGACATCGTCGCATATATCCGTCTCCGCGGTGACGGATGTTGGCAATTGGTATGTTAGCCCCATCTGGGGGGCGTACAGTGAGGCCCTGGCTTCGTTTTTTCTACGTTATGGAGCCCCCTTCAGAGACTTCCAAGAGCTTTGTGACTACTCATACACCGATTACTACCTTTTTAGATTGGACTTTAAGTGCAGTTTAGAGGCTTTGCTTGCAAGGGAGGACGTTGATGTGCAATACAAAGTAAATATTGATTGCAAATCGTAACTATACTGTAGATTAATGCATGTCATAGTTATATTTTATATGACAATAGAATGACTCGCAATGCCCGACAATATTCAATAATGTTCATCATCAGCATCTTCGGCAAATATTCGGAGTCGGGCGCTTGTTTGTGCCAAAATTGGGCGCCCAGCCTCCAGCTCAAATTTGCACGTATAGGTACTGAGGGAACCTCCATTCACAATTATACGGCCAACTAATACATTGCTACTACGCCATAGCCTTGTCCGACAAACAATCGAATCAACTTTCAAACTCGAGCCACGCGTTTTAAACCCCTATGTAATAGCGTGAGAACCTCGGCACCAGGGAAACATGAGATCAGGGTCCAGGGAAAACGTTCAACTTGATCACAACCAACCTCTTTCCAACATTTTCTACTTGTCCGCGTACTCAGATAAACAGGAAATGCTCCCAGTTGAATTGCTTCACGTTATCTTCGAAGATCTCGCTTCTACCGAATTGCAGGCTTGCTCATTGGTGGCCAAATCATGGGCTTTGTTATGTCGTCCGTACCTTTTCAAGGAGATCGAGCTTGGTCCACGGTTCTCCACCAAGTCGAAAAAGTTTACGATGAATGGGGTTGGAAGATTGCTAGAAGTTCTTGAAGGTCATCCCAACCTCGTTGGTTCCATCCGCGAGGTCAGCTTCAGCTTGCCAAACTTGTTTACAGCACTTAGCACGAGTGTTGGTCCTGACCCAAAGATCAAGGACGACTCTTTATCCGTTCTTCTCCAACTGCCCAACGTCCACAAGCTCAACATTCATCTTTTTAATTATTCCTCGTGTCGTGAGCATTACACCCGTGATACCCCACATTTTGGATGGTGCTTGCTGTTGGAGCGATATATCTCTACCAACCACCTTACACACCTTTCGTTGTCCAACATCCTAGATGTCCCTCTTTTATCCATCCTTTCTTCCCAGCAGCTAACGTTTTTGAGTATGTCGGAATGCGATATTGATACAAAACTTTTCTTGCCCCTTCCTTCGGCCCAAAAGACCGACTTCAAATTGCAACACTTGGACGTGGAGGGCGTCTACGGCCTTCCTTTACACCTCCTTGGACTCTGCTCGCATTTGAAAACAATCGGGACGCTTCATAATGTCACATTTGGCAATCATCAACAGAAAGTTAATGCGGTCTTGTCCTCTCAGATTGTTTTCCCCAATATCACGTCCCTAGACATTCAATGGATCCGTGGTTGGGACAGAAATACAGCTTTTCCAGGCGTAATATTGCTAGAAATACACGACCACTTTGAAAAGCTACCTCAATTTTGCAACGTCGAAAGTCTCACCGTCGACTGTAAGACAGTTTCTACACTTATCTTCCTGTTCAGCATTATTCACGTATAATTTATTAGTCAATGGCTGCAATGATTTAGAACTTGAAGACGAATGGCCCGAGCTCTCACAGGTCCTCTTCGACAGCAGGCATCGATTGACCCACTTACAGCTCGATTTACGTGTGGACTCGGAATACATCGATGAGGTTTTTGATGATATGCTCGAAGCATTTTCGTCAATCAAGGAGCAAAATATCCTACGCTCGCTTCAAATTTCTGTTAAGGAGTTTGTCACAGCATCGTTCCTACTCAAGGATTGGTGGCGCAAATCGTATAGGGCATGGAAGCAATTAGGCAACGCATTGGCTTCAACCTCCGGCTTTCCTTGCATCAAGGAGGTGTCATTTAGTCTCAGGGTGATTGCTAATGATGTCCATTGGAAGCTGTTTTTGGCTGTCCTGGAGGAGAAGAAGTGCCAAGATTATGCATGCGTTTTGTGGAAACCTCTGAAGAGGATGTTGAAGGCCAGAAAGGATCTCAAGTTGACCTGCAAAGTGGAATTTCAGGGAGCTGACAGTGACGATGAAGAGGGCAACCCAGCAAGTGGGGCTTGATAGTATTGATATACTTTTCAATAGTTTCAATAACAGTGCTGTGTGGGTGTGTCGTTACTCAGATAATAAACCATCTAACTCGAATCTTTTAGCTTGAGACAAAATCGTGCGCATTAATGTTTTTTAGAAAAAAATACTGAAATAACCGAATTTCTCCTGAACTTCGAAGTCAGAATAACAGGAAAGATAACAAATGGAGAGATGGGCTCGGGGCAATGAAAATCGTTACATAAGTTGGGTTTGGAGGTGCGTCGCGTCCTTGGCGCTGCCAGGCACTGCCAACCATCTTGAACCAACTTGGAACCAACCTTTTTCCTCAACCTGAATGCCAAAGTCAAAGTCTTTGCGGGCTTACTTGAAGTCTTTGCGGACCATGAATAGAGCCAAAATAGTGCTCCCAAACGAACTGCTTTATCGAATTTTCGACGATCTTGCCGCAGCTTATCGCTATCGCCATCCCGGACAGCCCGAACTGTTCCTCGCCAACATGAGGACATGCTCGTTAGTGGCCAAGTCATGGGTCCCGCTGTGTCGCACGTACCTTTTTGAAAAGATCCAAGTTGACCTATACACCTCACCAACTTTGGACTCTGTGAAGAATCGGCGATTGGCGACGATTCTCAACGATCACGCCAATCTTGCGGATTGTGTTCGTGGAATCACCTTCGAGATCAATCACCAAATCCAGCCGTCCGATGCTGTCCGAGAAGAACTCGCCAAAGATCACCTTTCCATATTTTTTCAATTATCCAACGTCAGGACACTTGACATCCGAAGCAAGGGGAAGAGAGTATCCTATGAGCCTGATGGCAACGCAGAAAAGCTTGGATGGCATTCGTGTTTGGATCGACATGTTGGAGCAGAAAATCTTACAAGTCTTTTGTTGTCAGACATAGACAACGTCCCCATCCTTGCCATTCTTTCCTCTCCATACCTGACGAGATTGACTATCTCTAAGTGTCGTCTCTCCGATACCGTGACTCTATCATTGCCATCACTTTATGCAAAGAGGCCCGACTACGCTTTGGAGCACTTGGATGCACATCATGTTAAAAACCTGTCACTACTTGTCCTTGGACTTTGCTCTCATCTTCGAACGATGAAGCTCTTTATCGTCTATTTTGCTTTGGAAAGCAATGTTGACATCCAGGCACCCTTCATCTTTCCCGATCTTGCTTTGTTAGCCATCACTGTAGCTGATGGTTGGCACAATATCCCGTCTCAAATGTTGGGAACCAACCCAGGCGATGAGCCAAAACTTTCGGACATCGCTTTGTTGAAAATTAATGGTAGCTTTGAAGACTTACCTCCGTTCTGTGCTGTGCAAAGCTTGGATTTTACCGGTAGGCCCTTTCTTCGTCTTCTTCTATTTTATCTGGTTGCTTACCCTCAAACTCAACTTGACAGTGTATCAGGATGACATCGAATCCAGATTAGAGGACAAATGGGTGCAGATATGTGAGCTTGTGACGATCTCGCGGCATCACCTCACCCATATATGTCTCTATGTTGTATCAGAGTGTGATGATGCAAACACGTCTCTCGAGGGGATACAAGAAATGTTTTTGGCACTCAGGGGAGACAATGTTCTCACATCATTGGACATCTCTGTCTACGGATGGTCTAATGACATACACCGCTGGGATGTTAATCCCTTATGGAAGAGATACAGCGACATTCTGGCTTCAAAGCCAGCTTTCCCTTTTTTGCGTGAGGTGTTGTTTTACCTGACTATAGGAGCGGTCTTTGAAAGCTACACAGAGTATTTTGCTTTGGATCCCCATGCTTTCAGATACAAGCACAACAATGTTTTGGAGGCTCTGCATGCAAGGAACGACATTCGAGCTAGATTTACAACAGAAATCGATCAACATTCGTGAAAACCCTTTGTGGATGTCTTTACAAGATTGGCTTACATTACCGTTGATAGACCATAAAATGCAATATAATTATATATCATATACCAATAGCAATCACTCGCTATGAAGAATCAGCTTTCAGTAGTGACATGGCTGGTAGGTGAAATCCAAGTTGTGTCTTTAGGCGCTTGTCGATTGTACAAATCTGATCCAATGCCAAGCATCAATCCTGTCCACCTCTCGAAAATTTAAAATCGCCAATTACGAGATGTTTTTACGACCAATTTTGCAACAATTCTGAATTCATGCGAAACATGCGTTGTGGCATGTAATTATTAGCGTGAGACTGGGAAGTGATGAGGCCACTGCTTGATGCATGACATGAGGCAAAAGAATCTTGCAATTGAGGAGAACTCCAACAACGCATATGCATCTGGCTCCTCTCCATGCCTGCCTCTTCAGAGCACCAGTTTGAACCTCAAACGCTCCCAGTCGAACTGCTTTACCTCATATTCGAAAATCTTGACAGCTCTGACTTGAAGGTTTGCTCGTTAGTGGCCAAGTTGTGGGCTTCGCTGTGTCGTCCGTATCTTTTCAAGAAGGTCGACCTCGGTCCATATTTCTCACAAAAGACAAAGAAAATTGTAACAAAAAGAGTTGCAAGATTGACAGCAGTTATCAAGAAGTACCCCTATCTCCTCGATTCTATCCGCCAGGTCGACTTCACCTTGCCACATCTGCTCGTTACATGGTATCGACGAAAAGTTAATGTCGATGGCCCAGTTACCAATGAATCCTTATCTAATGTCCTCCAATTCCCCAACGTCCAAAATCTCAACATCCATCTCTGGCAATGCGGCATAACAGATGATGAAACATACCGCGCTGGAACTCGACATTTCGGATGGCGCTTCCTTTTGGATCAATCTATTGCAGCAAATCAGCTTACGAGTGTTTCGTTGTCCGGCCTTTCAGAAGTTCCTATTCTATCCATCCTTTCGTGCCAAAATTTAACATCGTTGAGCATGACATGCTGCAAGATGATGGACGTTGCACCCTCCCTGCCGGTTATTTTGACCCAGAAAAAGGGATTCACATTGAATCATCTCAGAGCAGAAGTTGTCGAGAACTTACCTCTACCCCTTTCAAGACTGTGTTTTTCTCTTCAAAGCATCACAGGGCTTCGTGACACTGTTTTTTCTCAAGTTGAAAGCGTGGCCAGCGTACTATACTCCCCCAGCTTTCCCAGTGTCACATCGCTGGACTTTGGCTATGTGGTTGGCTGGGACAACAACACGTCCTTTCCGGCCGTCACATCACTGAAGATATGTAGCTACTTTAATGGGCTCCCTCGCTTTGGAAAGGTCGAGAAATTTGATCTTAGCTGTAAGCTTTATTCTGCTTGATTTCAAGCAATTATTCCTATTACTGATGTACCGAATCACCAGTCAGAGACTCCGACGAATATCAAGACCAACAATGGGACGAGCTCTCTCGGATATTACACGACTCTCGACTACATCTGACTGATATATACCTCGATGTCTACTCCGACGATACTGCATGTTCGTCTCTGAGGGGCATCCAAGTCATGATATTGTCAATCAAGGGGCAAAACGCTTTACGCTCGTTTGGAATCCGGATGGAAGAGCAAGTAAACGGGGCGGAGGAATGGTGGCTTACTTCGTATTACTCATGGAAACAACTGGGCGATACATTGGGCTCACTATCTGACTTTCCACATCTGAAGGAGGCCTCGTTTCGCCTACTTGTTGCGGCTTGTCTGTCGACAGAAGATGATATTCAGGAGGTCCTTGAAAAGCAAGCATGGGATGGTTGCATCTTGCATCGGCCTCTCCAGGCCTTGATAGCCAGAATGGAAGTCAAGGTTCTCCGTGATGTGTGCTTTCAGGGAATGCAGCAGACTCAACCATCCTTTGGTCTGGGTCCAATTTCGGATGATGATGATGATGATGATGAAAAGAGGACTTAGAACTATTTGACGATACATCGTAACCCGTTGTTAGTTACGCTAGTACCTTCCTTAAAGGTATATATAATATGACAATGATGTATCCAGATTATCCATAATAATCATATAATCATACATCGAGGCAAGAAGGACATTGAACTCATAGTGAGTTCAACGTAGATTGGGCGCGATGATGATAATTGATTATTGTATACGAAAGAACGATTTTTACAATGCCCAAATTACCCGACTCCTCTCTGGCTCCGAGCGCTTAAATTTTAACCAAGGAGAATGCCATGCCACCAACCCAACCACCCCTCAAAATTTTGGAAGACAAATATAGGTATCAATACTAAGAATATCTTCTTTAACGTTTATATACCGCCAATTATCAGACCTTCCTTGACAAACAGCCCATCCGAAGCATGCCTTTGGTGTTACAACATGTATTAGTGTGGGAATAGTTCGGGAAGCCGGAACTCGATCATCGTTGAACAACATGAGGCCAGAGAAACCTTGAGGAAAACTCCAACAACGCCTCTTTAGCTGCTCACCATGACCGCCTCTTCAGAGCACCAAGTCGAAACACAAACGTTCCCAGTCGAACTACTGCACCTCATCTTCGAAAATCTTGACAGCTCTGACTTGAAGGCTTGCTCGTTAGTGGCCAAGTTATGGGCTTCGTTGTGTCGTCCGTACCTTTTCAAGAAGGTCGACCTCAGTCCATATTTCTCACAAAAGACGAAGAAAATTGTAATTAAGAGAATTGCAAGATTGGCAATACTCTTCAAGAAATATCCCAATCTCATCGATTCCATCCGCTTGATCAACTTCACATTGCCACGGGTGCCGTTTGCATGGCATCCACGAAAAGTCAATGTCGATGGACCAGCTATCCCCAATTCTTTATCGACGGTCATCCAACTCCCCAAAGTCCAAACGCTCAACATCCTACTCTGGGAATGCGGTATAACTACTCGTGAGGCTTATCACGCCGGAACACAATATCTCGGATGGCGCATCCTGTTGGATCGATGCATTGAAGGGAATCAGCTTACGACTGTTTCGTTGTCCGGCCTTTCCAACCTTCCGATTCTACCCATTCTTTCTTGCCAGAAGTTGACATCATTGAGCATGGTATGCTGCCACATGATGGACGTTACATCCTCGTTGCCAGCTTTGTTGGCTGAAAAAAGGGGATTTGCATTAAAGCATCTCAAGCTACGTTACGTAGAGAACATGCCCCTATCTCTTCTCAGCCTCTGTTCGTTTCTTCAAACCATCGAAGAGCTTCATGAAAGCGCTTTTTCTCAAGTTGAAAGCGGGGTCAGCATACCATACTCCTCCAGGTTTCCCAATGTCACATCGCTGGACATCAACAACGTTGTTGGCTGGGACAGAAGGACGTCTTTCCCGGCCGTAACATCGCTGACGATATCTGGCTCCTTCAATGGGCTCCCCCGCTTTGGAAACCTCGAGAAACTCCATCTCAGTTGTAAGTTCTTCCTGCTTCCTTATCCGCAATTAATTAATGCTACACCGAATCACCAGTCAGCGACGATTTAGAGTCCGATACATATCAAGATGAACATTGG
Organism: Panaeolus cyanescens; assembly: GCA_002938355.1. Lineage (NCBI taxonomy): Eukaryota > Fungi > Basidiomycota > Agaricomycetes > Agaricales > Panaeolus > Panaeolus cyanescens. Next base: position 41,635 of record NHTK01000317.1, read on the forward strand.
GATGAGCTCTCTCAGATCATACACGAATCCCGATTCCATCTGACTGACATATCCTTCAATGTTTTCTCCGAATCTGATGCATGCCCGTCTCTTAGAGGCATTCAGACCCTGCTATCGTCAATCAAGGGAAAAAATGCTTTACGCTCATTTGGAATTCGGATGGAGGAGCTTGTAACCGACGCAGACGAATGGTGGCTTACTTCATATCACTCGTGGAAACAATTGGGTGATACATTGGGTTCAATATCTGACTTTCCGCATCTCCAGGAGGTCTCGTTTAGCCTACTTGTTGAGGCTTCCCTGTCGACGAAGGAGGATGTTCAGGAAGCCCTTGAAGAGCACGGGTTGGGTAACTCGGACTGCATCTTGTATCGGCCTCTGCAGGCCTTGTTAGCCAGACAGGAAGTCAAAGTTCTCCGTGATGTGTGCTTTCAGGGGATGCAGTACACTCAACTATCTTTCGGTACTGGCCCAATGATGTCGGATGATGAAGATGACGAGGATGAAGATGAAGGTGATGAAGATGATAACGAGGTTATAGAACTGTTTGACGACACATAACCCGTTGTTGGCCAGGTTACCCTCCTGAAAGGTATATATAAGATGACGATGATGTATACAGAATAATAATACATATAGTGCAATGCAAAGGCGAAAACGAGTGACGAATTGAAAAGAAAAGAAAAAAAGAACAACCTGGTTCACCTGCGTCTTTTGGCTTTGAATTGGAACCTAGCTGGAGGGATTCGAGTCGTGGCCGGATTCCTTTGTAAATCACCTTGAGCCAAAATGTATGAACAAGAGAAGATCTAGGAAGATTTTGATGCGATGTTAGATGGAATAGACGCCACGAATTCAGATATGGCTGCCCAGTATCCAGGTTCTTCGCAAGTATCATCTAAAAAGGCGACAACAGTTAATACAAGCAAATCACAAAACACAAACGAGCTTACTGTGTCGACCATGGGGGAACTCTACAAACTTGGCTCGCTCCAAGCCAACTTTGTATTCACTCCCATTGCCTGTCTTTTTCTCACCCCGCTTGGCGACAGCCTCCCAGAGGGAACGCATGTGTTCCTTTGGTACTATTTCGTCTCGTGCACCACTCAGCATCAATATTGGCGTGGTAGCAGGGATAGAAGATATCTTCGAGGCAGAGTTCCACTTCTGATGGCAAAGGAACGAGACACGACTGAAAACGGGCATGACATGGGGAACAAGGTCAGGTAGCGAGGTAAACGTGTTCTCCACGATTATAGCGGCAATCTATGGAGAAGGGATAAATACCATCGTTGACATGGATGTGTTTGACACGCTTACTTTGTCAGGGTTTTTGCTGGCAAGGTCGATTGCAACTGCGCCTCCAATCGATTGACCGTAAAGAATCTTAATTACAGTTAGCCATTGATCCCAAGAGAATCCAAAGTAAAACGCACTATTGGTGTCTTGCTAAAAGCCGGATGAGTTGTCAGATAGTCCAAAGCAGTTTGCGCATCAATCTGCAGGCCTAAAGAAGCGTTAAAACTAAATGTAAGCAGATAGAGCTTCCGGTAAACCGAACCTTTTTCTGAAGGGCTACCCTCTGACAAGCCATACCTTGATACGTAGTTAGTTGTTTCATTCCATGAAGCTAACCAAAGCACACATACCCTCTATAACTCATCATCAACACATTACATCCCATACGTCTATAGAACTGAGCAGCGAGTGGTATTCTGAAGCCAAGATTACCAGCATTGCCGTGGAACATGACGACAGTTGGTCTGCTAGAGACGTACTGGTTGATTATCAGCCAACATGAAACATAGCAATTGAGCGGGGTCAACGCACCTCGTCTTCTGTTCGTGGTCTCTTTGAGGAGTCTATGTCTTCCCAACGGAAACCCGAGTTTTCTTTTTGGGTCATTAGATAGCACCGCAATACTACTTCGTCCGATGTCTTTAGTTCTAACGATTGATATTCCATGCCGAATTGATCTGGTGTATAGACCACTAATTCGGACATCAGGTGGGCGTTGCTGGTTGCACGTATGAATGAATCACATACTCGTTCTAGATTCTTGAGGAAAAGCAGAGGGGTATATGAGGTAATTCTGGCCATAATAAACCAGAGCTACAGCTATGGCAAAAGGTTAAGAAAGTCGGCAAGACATTTAGCATCGTGTTGTACTCACCAAGGGTTGAGACGCCGGCGGCTGTGGCCAATGTTCCCTAGATCATTAATGAAAGCATGAGTGACATATAAGCTCAACTTTCATTCAGACTACCTTTGCCACACTCTGTACGTATGGAAGGAATCCTGACATACTTGGCCTTCAATGTGGTGTGGTCGAAACCAGTTTCAAGCACTGTTGCATCATAGAGCTCTGCTTGTAAATGTTTGGCAAGGTCATTGGAAACAAGCAGTACTGTCCTGTGTTCTTTTGGCGCCCATTCAGCCATTCTGAACGTTAATAAATAAAATTTACAGCTGGTTTAAATAATCTCCCAGAATATCTGAATATTTTGAGGATTTTAGGAGTAATTAAGAGATGTTTGGCAATGGCTTTGATGTCGACCCTTTAAAGACTCTGCTGAGTCATCCTGATAACAGGTCAGTAACACCCTTTCACAGCTTCCTCTTCCGATCCCATTGCAGTTTCCATCTTGTCCTTATACCAACACCTCAATCATGGCCTTGCCAAAGGTATTTGATTATTTATTATACTGATCAGTAAGACGACGCCGAGCTAATGTCCATCTCGTTGTAGAGAATCATCAAGGTCAATCTAAAGCGCGTCTCCTTGGCCAATCCGACCGAAACTGATCTTCGCGTATTTTTCGTCTTGAAATTATAGGAAACAGAGCGCCTTGTAGCAGACCCAGCCCCGGGTATTCAAGCTTTACCCCACGAAGATAATCTGAGATACTTCGACGTCACCATTGACGGCCCTGAGGGCAGTCCTTTCCAACGTGAGCATCTCTGGGATCGCGGAACTCTCAATACTCACTCAGAAATCTCAAGATGGAAAGTTCAAGCTTGAGCTGTTCCTTCCTGAAGAATACCCAATGGCACCTCCCAAAGTCAGGTTTTTGACCAAGATCTACCATCCAAATATCGGTGAGCTCGGGAGGCTTGCACTCGTCTGCCACTCTGACCTTGGCATTTCAGATAAACTGGGACGAATTTGCTTGGATATTCTGAAAGGTTCTTCATCTCTGCCATGTTTAAATATTGTAGATCTTATTCCCCTTTGCAGATAAATGGTCGCCCGCCCTTCAGATCAGAACGGTCCTGTTGTCGGTGCAAGCTCTGCTTAGTGCCCCTAACCCAGACGATCCATTAGCCACTGATGTTGCAAAACATTACAAAGAGAATGAGAAGGATGCCCAACGCGTCAGTAAGGAGTGGACACAGCAATATGCCGTTTAAATGATAAATTCCTTTCTGGACTCTTTACCTTTGGCGATTCCTAATCCTCATATCTCTCCATAGAATTCATTATTCCCTCGATTTCTCTTCTTGGGTGCTAGCTTGCTATGATTGAAGCTTTAGCTGTAATTGACCCACCATTTACCATGTACGAGTACCAGAGATAATTGTACAACAAGCATTTTCCAAATTGATCTCTCGAGTGGGAAAGATTCTGTGTGAAGTCTGGGCCACGTTTTGGGCCTGATAAAGCTTATTGATTTAAAATAAAAGCATGGCTTTTACACTCATCACCCAGTTCTACTCTTCTGTTTTATTCAATCACCCAAAAGACTTACTTAAAACCCCTCAGGACAAGACTTTGATGAAAAAGCAGGACTGGCTATAATAAAAGCTGTAGTTATTACAATGGCTCAACTTCATCTCGATATTCTCTACGAGATCGTCAACCAGCTGCATCACTTCAACTATACAGATCGACAAAACATCCTCTTCAAACTCTCCATCTTGTCCAAATCCATTAATGACACCCTTCGGCCTATCATGTTCTCTGAAGTAAAGTGGCCTCACCCAGAAAAGCACGGCGATACCAGTTTGCTATTCTTTCCAGAGGTGGTGAGGCCGTATGTAAAGTAAGTAAATTATGGCTCTGGGGACGGTTATCTAGGGTCGGTATTCTTATTATCATGAGATCTATGAAACCGGCGATCGCAAGAAGATCATGGTTCTTATTGACATATCGTTGATGCCCCAGATTTTCCGCACCCTGCGCCAATGCGTTGGTATAGCTAGCGCCGCTGACTTTGTTTTCTTGCAGAATATTCCATCTGGATTGGCCTGACCACTGGGCTGATGCCAACCCTCCGATGTGGGGAAAATTACTGAGCTGGGGACCCTATGTACCATTCCCCCTCGATCAGCTACAAGCAGGCCTGCGCGACATGCCCAACATCCACACCTTTGAAATCGTCGCCCCATTCTGTCCCACCCGCAAAGTCATGACCGCCATAATGAACATCCCCGGTCTTCGTAATCTCCGAATAGTCGATACAGCATTGGACGACGGTATCAACTTTTCAATACCCCCTCATTTTCAGCTTCAAAGTTTCACGCATGTCCCTGTCCTCGAAGCCCTACGAATAGGAGAAGGCCCTCATCTCGCGAAATTCCACGATGTGGCGTACTGGAATCGTCCATATCGTAGGGAACACGGTCAATACCCAAGACGTGGCTTGACAAGACGTATCCTGACCCAAATGCATTTGACGACGCTCACTTACCTCCATGTCTCCGTGACGGATTTCAAGCCTAATATTTTGGACATGGACGATCCGTTTTCGGGCACTGGGCTTGACTTTCCAAATCTGCAGACGCTCATTCTCACTGGTTCCTTCGCTCCACCAATACGACAAGTCAATCTCAGCGCGTTTATCCAGCGCATGCCAAAGCTCAAGGATTTACGTCTCCTTATGGCACCTCCACATACTGCACCTAGTACAGCTGGCGCCAGTCAGCCGTTTGGCATGCTTTCAAACGGGGAACCCATGAACCACTTCGATGCTCAAGTATTCGAAAAGATCAAGTCCTTCGCTACCTCCAACGCCGTCGTTTTGACAGATCTAATACGCCATTACTCTGAACTTGAAAGACTGGTGGTCACCGCGATCATAACCCACCCTCGAAAACCGATCGCGCCTTCAAAAGAAGATCTCGAGCAGGTCTTGACGGATCTTCAAGCCAGTGGCGCCGGTTCCAAACTAAAATTCCTCAGATTAATCACAGAAGATTTATTGGACGACAAGTTCTTCCAACGAATATCTGCCATCTGTCCATCTCTGGAATTCCTGGAAGTCGAAATGTGTGGATACAGAGACGGCGATGGATTCGAATGGGTACAACCACCCTTTTAATCTCCAAAATATGAATACTGAACTAACTTTTTTTTGCCTCGCTGACAAATAGACCGAGTACAGTGATATCTTTAGCACGCTCTCTAAACTCAAGGAATTGCGAATCGCAGCGCCATTTGCAGGAAACGATGACCCGGAGCTGGACGATCCGGAGATCCTGGACCTGTACCTCCGATCGGACCGGACCGATTTTGCGTCATTCCTCGCGACGCGTCTGCCTCTCCTCCAGCGGGTGGGTTTCGAGTACCGGAAGCAGATGGGGGATAGTCACAAGTATGAGGACCGGTGGATGGATTTTGATATCATCCGCCTTGTAGATGGGTCGGTGAGGCTCGTCGAGGCTGCTGAGACGTGGTATGTCTTTCCAGAGGTATGGAAATATGAGAGGCTGTTTAATTGATATTTGTGAGCTGCTGGACTATCGCATATCTTTTTGGTATTCTTGTATGATGGACGGTGCAAATCCTTTGGGCTCTTATACGTATACGCATTTGATGGGACATTTAGGACTACTAGATACATCAAATAAACTCATTTGTGAAATGGCGCTGAATGTTGACATTTTCGTTGGAGGATGTGAGAGTCGATCTTTGGATATGTAGATTGGAGTTTCTAATCTTTCCCAAGAGAAAATGATTTAGATCGAATGGATTAATACAACATTTGAATGATTCGTGGGTGCCGTCGTGAGGATATGAAGGACAGAAACAAGATATGCGGGTATCTCTGCAGCTACGCTCAGAGGATAAATTATTCTTGGAAATGGTTATATAGAGCCTGCTCTGACCGGATTTACTGGTTGAGGATTGTGCGGACAAAAGATTCGTAGTTGATGTTTCCGTCACTAGGGGCATGTCAGTACCAACGTTAACAAGAGTCAAAGCTTCACTCACGCTCCGATCTGAACGCCCTTGAGGAGCTCGTCAACCTCCTCTTCTGACATCTTCTCACCCAGCTGTGTAAGCACGTATCTGAGCTCTCCCTTGCCGATGAAGCCATTTCCCTCTTTGTCGAAGACTTGGAATCCACGGATAAATTCCTCTGTTCAGTAATCGCATCAGCAAGCGTCCGTTTATGTCAAGATCAGATTAATGTACCTGGTGTACCTGCAGGCTTAAAGCCATCAGGTCTGTTTAGAATAGCAAGGAACTTTGCATAGTCGACTACAATGCGGTGAGATCAATGCAGCACGGTACGCGTCTTGTTTGAACGTACCTTCAGCAGGCGCAGCTGCAACAATGTTGGCCACCTCAGCTTGGGTTGGGTTTTGTCCCAAAGCGCGCAATAGATCGCCTAATGACTCTCTTGGAACCTTTCCAGAGCCACGCTTGTCGAACAGGGCGAATGCCTCCTTGTATTCTGTTCAGATCAGTCTGTTTAGTTGATGTTACGCTTCAATTCAAGAAATCAAGGATAAAGACCTGCGTTATCAGACTGACAGACAACAAATACGCGTTAATAAGTTTATAAGTACGATATTAATGTCACTGACCATGGATGATATAGAAACGATGATGAATGTGGTTCAAAGGCAAGGTTGTTGTTTGGCTTTATTATGATACCCTCCCTACCTCGACATTGATAACCGGATTTGGCACTCTTTCCCTGACCTACCAAGGACTTTACAACTCAAATGGTCAGTTTCAAATTCAAGTCTTGTTATTAACATTTTAAAATAATGCTTTGATTCAGGATATTGACCCTCTTCAAGAATCAGTTCCCCCTCGTTATGCCATTGAATCAGACGAGGAGGAGGACGAATTCAACCCTTTGAGCATTGCGTCATCTGCTGCTAAGGCAAAGGCACCGCCTGAGATCAAGATCATAGGTGAATTCAAACCAGGAGCAGATTTAATATTCGCATCATCAGAGGCTGGTAAAGTATGGGGAACTGGTGCTGACTTGGGAGAGCAGATCGGTGCAGCCTATGTTAACAATAATCAAGTAAGCAGACGTCACTTCAGGCACTTCATATTGCTAACTGGCTTCGAAGGTTGGCTTGATATTCAGCCCACCATGGACATCAATAAACATTGTCGTGTCCGAATCTTTTTCCAGAGTTCCTCTTGGTGTCATGCATCCCTACGCCGAGAAAATCATCGAGGCATTTAAACCAAAGCGGTAAGGCTAGCATAACTACCTCGTACTCCCTCTTTTAACGCTCCTTTACTCCAGCGTATCGATGTTGGACTCGTATGCCCTACCGACATATACCTCGCCTACTCCCCAGTCTTTTGAAAAGGCTCCAATCCGCTACCTCACAACGGGCACATCCAATGACGTCGCCTACCTCGTAAGTGCTCCATCGCAATCAGCCGAACCAGAACACTAACTATTGGTCCCGAAATAATTCAGAAAGGAAAGGCGGAACCATTCTCCTCACCCAACATGATATCCTCCGTCCCAGCGTCTATTCTTACTATCCTAACCATCAGTGCTACACTCGCTACACTTCTACTCCTTCCATCCCGACATATTCCCCCACCGGCTCCAAAAGAGGTCACACCATTTACAATCCCAAGATCTGAAGATGATCCAGCCGAGGCTGAGGACTGGCCTCTCGAAAGGATGCAGCAAGCTCATGGCTTGATATTTGCAGCATTTGGCGTAGAGCCTGAAAGAGGCTGGAAGCCACCGATCAGGGCAAAGGCGACGTCGTCGAGGAAGCGAAGTGATATTGGGGAAGGTGGAATGTACATATAGTCGTGTAGTATTAGTTGTATTGCTTGAAGTTGATGGAAAGCTCGAATCACCGAGTCTCGAGTTTAGTGTTACTTGCCGGGTGATTAAAATACAAGTGCTCATTAATACCAACACTCCAGGCCAGCATAGTTGCTAAAGCAAGCAACGCACCGAACTTCAACTTCCTTGATAGAAAAGGGTGTAACTCACCTTTGACTCGGGTCCAAGCCGTCCAATCGAGTAAAGGACGATTTCCCACACTGGGCGCTTACTCATTACCCTACAAAATAGACTGCAAATGCATCTGGCCATGATCATGGAAATTTGCATCTCCTACCATAATGTCGATTATGTCATTTGAAAATATGTTACAGGTAAAAATAATCGCCCAAAAAGCACGGGAAGATGCGTAAAACCCCGATAAAGCAAAAAGTTATGACTCGGATATGATCAATCAAAAAAAATGGTACACTAAGAATAATAAGCGGTATAATAGTACTGAAGGGCCAAATAAACAGATCGATAGTCTGGGTGTGTGAATAAAATAGGACAAACAAGAAACCTAGAACACAAGAGAATTCAAGTCAAATCAATGACATCGATAATGTTAGTTGGCGGAGGGGGGCGTTGCTTTCTCTTGCCTCCAGCCACAGGTGCAACCGCTGTGTTGGCAGCAGAACCACCCACGCCACTCGACCCGGACGGTCCAGGAACCGGTGCAGCAGAAGTAGAAGGCGCCACAACTGCCGCACCACCAACAGTGAGCTGACCCACAACAAAAGTCTTCGTGCCCGAGAACGATTTAATCATATCGTCATATCGCTCCTGCATCAGCTGCCTCAAATTTTCGTCGTTGCCCCCAACAACCTGCACAAATTTCAACGCCTCCGTTTGCGCTTCCTTCCATTTGAAACCCGCCATAACCTCGTTGCGTTTGGTGATTCGAAGCGTGTACGGCGTTCTCCCTCTAATTGTATCGAGGGTGATAATAGGGCCGATTCTTGCAAGCGCAATTTGCTTTTCAACGTGAGTGCGAACCGCCTGAACAGCCATAATGTCCAGAGTTTGGTTACTGTCACCCAAGAATGTCTTCAGGCGGTTGCATTCAGCGCAACTACAGGTCACTGAGCGTGTTGGAAGCACAGTGATGGCAGCTGGGGGCACGACTCCAAGAATGCGGCCAAGGTATAGAGAGATTGTGCCTTTGAAGAAGGATTTAAATGGCTCGAGCAGGATATCTTTGTTGTGCTTGGTAAGGATTGCTTTGAGGAGCGGCACAAGTGGTGAGTGCACTTCTTTGAATCGATTGGCAACATTTGTGTTCCCTTGGATTTGCAGAAGATACCGGAAAAGCGTGGTGCATGGACTCAAATCTCCAATGGTAAAGCAGAATTCGACGATATCGAGGATACGCTTCACTTTGGCATTGGGTCCAGCTGCCGGAATGGCGGTCCTGTATGGGCCATAGCCGGTGTACGCAGTTACGATCTGAACGCCGGCTTCCCATTGCGGAATGAACGTCTGGACACAGCGGGAGATCGCCATTTTAAATGCTACCTTCGTGTCTTCGGTCGTATTTTGGTCTCGAGAGAGTAAGGATAGGCACTCTTGGAGAGACTTTGCTAGTGCGAACAAAAATTCGTAGATTCCCGACTTGGGGATTTTATTAGCAACCCTGAAAAACAAATTAGGTCGAGGTTGAGTGACAGCTAAGGACAACTCACAAAGAATCAATACATTGCGGCCCAAGCTCTTTCGCCATCCACGTAAGGGTGGGTATGTGTGAGATTGCTGGATTAGAATAGGTGGAAACTACAGACTTCATGATTTCTTGAACCCATGGTGGAGTATTATTCCCAACGTGGGCTCTGCTTGCAGACAAAAGATCCATCTGACGGTCGACCCCAATGAACTTCCCTATTTCCGTGCATACGTCGGAGTTGCCAGTAGAAAAGCACATTTTGATAAGGCGGTTGATGCGTTCCCCCAGAACCGTTGGAGACAGAGTAGAATTGGCATGCATATAGCTGTAAGCAGTGGGGGGAGGAGGTGGAGGTTGGCTGGACCATTGTGATGCAGCAGCCATGAGACTCTGGCGAACAAGACCACTGAGAATGTCAGCCTTGTCCTGATTTCCCTCCGAGTTCTCCATTTGGTTCTTCAGCGCTTCGAGGGCTTCTGTCAGAGTAACGTGGAAATCATAGCTATTAGGTTGGGCAGCTGTCTTCGGAATGACTCTAAGTAGCAATACGCAATAGTTAGTATGGCACCCAGAGAACTGAGAAAACGTCGGCCTCACGTCGTGGCTAACTTGGTCAAACCATCCTCCAACTCCTGAGCCAATTGCACCAAATTTGGGACATCTGCTACCGACGCTGATGAGTAGGAGACGAGGGCATCGTTTATTATATCTTTGATCCATGGAGTGTTCATGCCATCCGAAAAATGAGTTGCAACGACCTTGGTCACGGAAAAGCGATCCTTGAGTGTACCGCATTTTTTGATCCTCCCTGACAGTCTATACAGTGCCGTGAGTCTGCCGCATTCCGTTTGTCGCTCGCAGAAGCAAATTTTCTTACCCAGGTTGAAGAGTATCTAAACCAAATACGTCTCTTCCTTTGATAATTGCACTTTGAATTGCATCGAGAGACGTAAGGCATTGAACAGCCTTATTCCATATGACATGGTCCTTCCATAGGACTGCATGAGACAGAACAGTAGTAGCAGTGATGCCGTCAAGTCCTTTGAGCAACACGATGTTGACAATCTGTCGAGCCTTTGCAGTCGGCGTCTCGGTGAATGGAAGGGTGCGCAATAGCGATGGTGCACCACTAATCGACATGATGATGGATATTTCGTCCACTTCATTGTAAATAACCAAGGCTGAACGACGATACCCTGAATATGAATCAGGACTGAATTGAATATCACAGCGTGGGTTTCAGTTGGAAGAACTTACATTGGTCGACGTTTCCGGCGTACTACAAAAATCGAGTGTCAATGAAAATGGTGTTGAGAAAAGAGTTTAACAATCGTACATTGCCTTGGTAGCCTTCATATTCCGAATCATCGGGCGATAAGTGGTCAAACGCAGTCCGGGGGACGAGCGCTTCGCTGCTCAGATCAAATTTGCCAACTCCCAAATCCACTGCTTCGTTGGCGGTGATACGAATAAGGTTCGAAATCTCCATACTTTCTTCTTCTACCTCTAATATGTCTGGTGTCTCACCATCGTCATCGTCGTCATATTCATCATATCTTCCCCAGTATCCCGATCTGCGCCGTTTGCTATAGGAGTACCCACAGTCGTCGGCACTCCCTGAAACTGTTTTCACTAGATTGGCAAGACAGAATACGAATCCCATTTCTTGTGCAATTGGAAGCAAGTGCGAGACGAGAAAAGCATCCTTGCCTTTCAAAGCTGATAAACCTCGCTTAATGTCCAGTTGACTGTACTGGTGCGCCAACATGAATGCAAAAAGAGCAGGATCGGGAATGCAATCCTCGGGGTACTTGTCATCTTTCCATCTTTGGAGAGTATCTTTGAACAACTGCAGAGGACCTTCTTGCAAATTAGGAAGGGAAGGCTTGGGAGCGTTTGGTGAGGTGTGGATGAGGTTATATGACAAGGCTAAACGGTAACCCGCCGTAAGGGGTTTAACTTCGTGAACCACGTCAGTGTACCACGCGAGAACAGAAGTGCTGAAAGCGGAATCTTTGGCAATATCGAGGACGGTGGTGGTACCAGCATGTGATACATGAACTTCACCTCCCTCAAAGGCTGATGGAAGGACGATAATAATAGTAGCGAACATGCCATTTGCTTTCGCTGTACTGCTCGTCAATGACATTAATCATCTTTCAAAATCATAAAAAAAACTGGAACAGTACTTACTCCTGATGAGGACGGAAATGCGAACCTTTCTGATACAAAAGGAGCTTGTAAAGCTCGCATTTTGGCCTTGTTGTGAAAGGCGCCACACCCAGCGATGCCCATACTTTTTGAGTGGCTATCTGATCTACGAAGGGTAGCCACGCCGGATTTGCAAAAGATATTTTAGCTGGCTCGATTTCCCAGGTATCTCGAACCGTGGTGTCGATGACAGTATGGAGGCCCTTCCCGAAAGGCGCTTGTGCGGAAAGTGAGACAATGGCTGTTGCGTCTCTTTCAGAGAGTGGCAATCCAACCAAACCCAGACCCTCGATGGTTAAACCAGGATTAGGCGCGTTGGGTTCGACAGATCGGTGGTAATAGCTCCCTGTGAATTCGAAGTCGCCGCGTAGCGCGTCGTCTAAATCGTCCTTATTCGACCTGTCAGCGTTTTTCAGGCTTGTGAGAATATAGATGCACCCACATTGAGGTCTCCGTCATATTCATCCGACTAGATACGATGGATATATGTCAGTTTTGTGCTGAATTTCTTGCGTAAAAAACGTACGGAGTCCGAACTGGCCTCGTCAACAGTGGCAAGGCTTTCTGCACTAACTTGCACCGCAGGATCACAGTGTCCTGCTGCAGAATGCGACATTTATACCAATTTTATGACTATCGAGCAAGAAAAAAAAGGAAAACCAAGGGGGGACAAAAAGTAACCAGAAGACCGCGTCAGATACAACGCGTCGCGACTCGCGTCAGACTTTTATTACGTCACATTGTTACAGCGTCACGGCAATCATACCCCACTAAGTCACCAGAATAGTTGAATTCTCTGCTATTTTTTTTATACTTTGTAAGTAGCATAAGCATAAAAAATTGCTTAATGGACTGTGCGCAATGCAGATAATATTTATCTTGGATGGCAGGGTTTGTCCAATAAACGTTTCTAATACTGGGCGCTAACTATGACAGGCTGCCAGTGAGCCGCTGAAGTATACTCTGATAACAATATAAAGCGAATATTTAACAATCAATGTAAGGGTTTCAATCATAGACCAAGATGTAAATTAACTGTAAGTAAATAACAGCAATCAAAAAATAGTACAATAAAGATATCTGGTATATAAGAAAGTAAGAGTCAGATAGGCAAATTGACGAACTGAGAATAAATAGAACAACAAGACGGAAAATAAACATGAACAGTTTCAAAAATCAGACAGAATGAATACCTATAAAATTACTTAGTGCCACTGATAGTAGGGCCACGCTTTCTTTTCTCTCCAGCCACAGGTGCAACAGACGCATTGTGAGTTGACGCAGACCGAACGGGTACTGTTGTTGATGTAGCCGTGGCCGTAGCCGTAGGCGCAGAGCCATGAATGCTGAGCTGCCCGACAACAAACTTTGCACCCGACAACGTTTTCATCACATCCTCATACCGCTCCTCCATTAGCTTCTTCAAAGTCTCGTCATTACCCGCAATACCCCGCATAAAATTAAGGGCTTTAAGTCGCGCCTCCTTCCACTTGAAACCCGCCAACGTCTCGGGGCGTTTCGTTATGCAAAGCGTATGTGGAACTCCATGCTTGACGGTCGTAAAAGTGATAATGTGGCCAACATTCGCACCAGTGATAAACTTCTCAACATGAGTGCGGTTGTCTTTGGCTGCTTGAATATTAAGGCTGGGGGCACTGTTGCATAAGAATGCTTGCAGGCTTTTGCAATGAGGGCAAGAACAGCCAATCGCAGCCGGAAGGGCGGGAATAGGAGCTGAGCGAACGGCACGGAGAATATGACCGAGGTATAAACAGATTGTGCCTTTGAAGAAGGATTTGAAAGGTTCGAGTAGAATGTCCTTTTTGTGCTTGGTGAGGACTTCTTTGAGCAGGGGCACGAGTGGAGTGTGAATGTCTTCGAATCGCTTTGCAACGCCGGTGCTGAGTTCAGCATGAAGGAGATTTTGGAAAAGGATGGTGCATGGTGTAAATCTGCCCAATGTATCGAAGGAGAATTCGACAATTTGAAGGATACGTTTAACCTTGGCATTGGGCCCTGCGCTGTATCCGTATAAAACCTCGTACGGAGAACGAGTCCTCAAGCCAACTTCCCATTGTGAGACAAACAAGTTGATACAGCGATAAACTGCCGTTCGGTATGCCATCTTCGTTTCTTCAGTAGCGTTCTTGTCTCGTAAGAGTAAAGATCGGCGTTCTTGGAGGGCCTTTGCCAGCGTAAACAAGAATTCATAGGTTTCCGACTTCGGGATTTTGGTGGAGATCCTGAAGAATAAATAATCAAATTAAAACAATGGGAAACAGAGATGCATAAATGACTTACAATGCATCGATGTGTTGCGCCCCAAGCGCTTCAGCAATCCACGAAAGGGTGGGCACATGTGATAGTGCTGGAGTAGAATATGCGGATAACACACACGCCATAAGCTCCTTGACCCATCCCGGGATGACACTCCCAACGTGGGTTTTGATTGCGGCCAAAAGGTCCATCTGACGCTCAGGGCCTACATTCTTCCCGATTTCTACGCATGTTTCTGGGTTGCCGGTCGAAAAGCACAACTTGACCAGCTGATTAATCCGTTCTCCCAAAACCGTTGGGGAGAGTGTAGGTTTGTTATTCGAGGAATCCTTGCCACCGGAAGGAGAAACTTGGCCAGACCATTGGGATCCGGCAGCCATAAGACTTTGGCGAACAAGACTATTGAGTGTATCTATCTGATGCTGAGAAGTCTTCGCGGTCGCGTTTGCCATTTGCTGCTTTCTTGCGTCGAGAGCTTCTGACAAAGCAATGTGAAAATCATAGCTCTCATGGTTGGAAGCCGTATTGGGGATGACACTAAGTACAAGGTGATGATTAGCGCTGATGACACACAGATGAAACCTTAGGCTTACATCGTGGCAAGTTTGGCTAGACCATCCTTCGAGTCCAAAGCCAATTGCACTAAAATTGGAACATCGACAGCCAACGCCGATGAATAAGATACAAGCGCATCATTGAGCATACTCTGAATCCACGGTGCACTCATGCCCTGCGGGCAATGTGTTGCGACAGTCTTCGTCACAGCCAAGCGATCCTCGAGGGTACGTCGCCTTTTGAGGCAGGCAGAGAGTCTATAGCGCATCATAATTGAATTTAGTATTTTGAATAAGAAAAAAAAATGCCCACCCAGGTAGAATGGCATCTAGTCCAAAGACATTTTTCGCCTCGACAATCGCAGTTTGAACCACGTCGAGCAAGTCTACATATGGAAACGTTCGGTTCCAGATACCGTGATCCTTCCACAAGAGTGCATGGCGCAGAACGGCAGCAGCTGCCGCATGGTGCAGTCCTCCGCTCACAATCATGTCAATAACTGCTCGAGTTTGGGCACTGGGCGTCTTGGTCAATGGAAGACTTTGCAACGCTGAATAAGAGCCACCGATGGACATCAAGATGGATATTTCGTCTTCTTGTTTGTAGATGAGCAAAGCCGACCGGTAATACCCTAACACAGGTTTGAGTTTGTGATGTATATAGCGATAGGAATCACGCACGATGCTCTACCTTTCCAAGCCACTGCAGCAATGATGAGTTTCTGAAATTCACATTAGAAATATTATTGAACTTACATTGTCAGGATTTTTGTCATCTGGTGATAAGCCATCAAAAGCCTTGCGGGGAACCAGCGCATCACCGCTTAGAGGATAGTTTAGTATGATCAAGTTGACTGCTTCGTTGGCGGTAATGCGGATAACGTTCGATATTGACACCTCATCTTCTTCTACGACGTCAATGTCTGTGGGCTCCTCCAAGTCTTCTTCAAAATCGTCAAAGTCGTATGCACACAATCCGTATCTCCGCCGTTTGTTGTAGGCGTAGTCGCAGCCATACGACCCGCCTTGTCCTGTGATTTTTCTCTCTAGATTTGAGACACAAAAAACGAATCCCATCTCTGTCGCAATTGGGAGTAAATTCGAGATGAGAAAGGCATCGCGGCCTTTCAATGTGGTCAACCCTGGCACAAAGTCTACATGACCATAACTTTTCTCCAACATGACTGCAAAGAGACGGGGGGTGGGCATGCGATCCTCCGAGTAGCCGCCGTCTTTCCACCTTTGAAGAGTATCTCTAAAGCGTTTAAGTGGGCCTTCCGGCATAACTGGAAGAGCAGGCTTCGGTGTGTCTGGCGAGGTATGGATAAGGTTATATGACAATGCCAAACGGTAACCTGCTGTAAGAGGTTTGACTTCTTGTACCACATCGGTGTACCATGCAAGAACAGAAGTGCTGAAGGTCGATTCCTTGGAAATATCGAGAACGGTCGTGGCACCGGCGTGTGATACGTGGACTTGACCTCCCTCGAAGGCGGATGGGAGAACAACAATGACGGTAGCGAACATGCCGTCTGCTTTCGCTGTGCTGCTCATAGACGACGTAAATCCCTTTTTAAAAAACAAAACACTTTCTGGGGTGGTACTCACTCCTTTTCAGGGCTCACTTGTGCGCCTTTTTGGTACAAGAGGAGCTTGTAAAGCTCGCATTTTGGCCTTGTTGTAAAAGGTGCCAAACCCAACGTTTTCCACACCTTTTGGGTGATCACCTTCTGAACGAAGGGTGCCCATGCTGGATTTGCAAAAGACACCTTGGCCGGCTCGATTTCCACAATAGTTTGAACTGTTGTATTGTTGGTAGGCTTTTTGCGGCCCTTCTTCGGCGGTGCTGGTGCTGAGAGCGAGACGATGGCGGCTATGTCTCGCTCAGAGGGGGGAGATCCAATCAAGCCCAAGCCCTCGATCGTTAATCCAGGATTAGGCGCGTCGGACTCGACAGACCGGTGGTAATAGGTCCCTGTGAAGTTGAAGTCCCCACTAAAGGCCTTGTGCAAATCGTCCTTGTTTGACGTGTCAACCATTTTTTTCGTGTCTGTGAGAATATAATGTACGTACATTGAGATCTCCGTCGTACTTGTTTGCCTGTAATGACGAAGATTAAGCTCAAGCTTCAGGTGTAAAAAAATTAATACTGACCTTGGGATCACGGTTGCTTAGACTTGGCCTGCCATCTTGCATGACAGGATTGGCGCGTTGTTTTGCGCTTTGCATCAGAGAGAGAGTGCTTGGTGTCCAAATATCCAGAGGGAAAAAAAACGGAAAGAAAAAAAAGAGACAATACTCAAGAGACCGCGTCAAAGGGGAGAAAGAGGAGGTGTTGCAACACTTTGGGTCGCGTCATCCTTTTATTCAGTGACAAGGTTACGCGTTACGAGTCCCGAGGCTGCCCTGTGACTACTGCAGTAGCTACCTGCCAGGCGCTAAACGTTTAATCACTGTAAAAGTACAGTCAAACTGATTTTTGAAAAGGTCCCGCTAATTAAGTCACGTGATCGGCATCGTCAACGCGGCGCGGCAACTCCTTGAGTTTCTCAATATCATTGTCAAGGATGTTCCTGGGACATTCGAAATCTCAGTAAGAGCTGAACTGAAAGTAGTTGCCGTAGAAAATGAGCAAGGCGAATATACAAGCGAGGCAGGGTTTATCCAACAAATGTTTCCAATACTGGGCGCTTATGCTGAGGTATCTGACAAATATATGGAGCGAATAGTTAACAAATCATACAAGAGATTGTATATGAGATCCAGAAGTAAATCAACTAAATATAACAGCAATCGAAAAATCGTACAATATAGAGAATCTGGTAGAAAAGTACTGAAGAGCAGGATAGAAATTGACAATCCGGGAACGAATAGAATAGTAACAAGAAGGAAAAGAAACAGAGTAATAATCTGAGTCGAATAAATACCTATAACTTTACTCGGTGATGGTAGGGCTGCGTTTTCTTTTCTCTCCAGCCACAGTTGCAACTGAACTAGAAGGGACGGGAGTTGGTGTTCGTATCTCTACAGACGCCGAAAGGCCATTAATACCGAGCTGCCGCACAACAAACTTCGCGCCTGACAACGTTTTCATCACATCCTCATACCGCTCCTCCATCAACTTTTTCAAAGTTTCATCATCACCCGCAATACCCCGTATAAACTTTATAGCTTTATTTCGCGCAACCTTCCATTCGAAACCCGCTATCGCCTCTGGACGTTTTGTTATGCGAAGTGTATGGGGGTTTCCTTCCCTGGTTGTCGTATAAGTGATAGCACGGCTAATCCCTGCAGCGTCAATCAGGTTCTGAACATGAGCGCGTTCGTTTTTGACTGCTTGAATATCAAGGACGGGGCTGGTGTCATCTAAGAATGTCCGCAGTCGTTCACAATTGCGGCAAGAACACCCGATAGTAGCCGGAATAGCGGGGAGAGGAGCTGAAGGAGTGGCACCAAGAATGTGGCCTAGATACAAGCAAATCGTGCCTTTGAAGAAGGATTTGAAAGGTTCGAAAAGAACGCCCGTCTTATACTTGGCTAGGGTCACTTTGAGGAAGTGTACAAGTGGGGTGTGCACTTCTTCAAATCGCTTTGCAACGTCGGTGCTGAGCTCAGCATGAAGGAGATCTTGGAAGAGGAAAGCACATGGTGTGCAGTTTCGCAAAACGAACGAAAAATCGACAATCTGAAGGATGCGCCTAACCCTGGCATTGGGCCTCGTATTGTCGATCCTATCAAAATAATCGTACGACGAAGGACGATCCTTGAAGTCCACTTCCCATTGTGAGACGAACAAATCGGCACAGTGACGGACTGCGTTTTGGAACGCCGTCGTCCTTTCTTCGATGACATTCCAGTTTTGTAAGAGTACGGATCGGCGTTCTTGAAGGGCCTTTGCCAGGCTAAACAGGAATTCATAAGTTCCTGACTTCGGTATTTTGGTGGAGATCCTGAAGAATAAATTAGAAATTAAATACGAAACAGAGAGACATAATTAAATAATTCACTTACAATGTCTCGATGTGCTCCGCCCCAAGCACTTCAGCAATCCACGAAAGGGTGGGTGCGTGTGATACCGCTGGAGTAGAGTATGCGGATAACACAGACGCCATGAGCTCCTGGACGCATTCCGGGACAATAATCCCAGTTTGGGTTTCGATAGCAGCCAAAAGGTCCATCTGACGGTCAGGACCGACATTCTTCCCAATTTCCACGCATACTTCTGGATTGTCAGTTGAAAAGCACAACTTGACGAGATGGTTAATCCGTTCTCCCAAAACTGTCGGGGAGGGAGTAGGTTTGCAACTAAACGAGACATAATTGAGACTGGAAGGAGGAGGTTCACCAGACCACTGGGATCCGGCAGCCAAGAGACACTGGCGAACAAGACTGCTGAGAGTGTCTGTCTGATGTTGACACACATTCGTGGGCACATGTGCCATTTGCTGCTTTTTCGCTTCAAGAGCTTCCGCCAGAGCGATGTGGAAATCGTAGCTATCATGGTTGGAAGCTGTCCTCGGGATGACGCTATGTGCAAGGTCATAATTAGCGCCGATTTTACAAAGATAATCATTCTTACATCGTGGCAAGGCTGGCTAGACTATCCTTCGAGTCCAAAGCCAGTTGCAGCAAAATTGGAACATCGACAGCCAACGCCGATGAATATGATACAAGCGCATCATTGATCATATTCTGAACCCATGGTGTACTCATGCCTTGGGGAGAATGTGTTGAGATATTATTTGTCAAAGCCAAGCGATCCTCAAGGGTACCTCGCCTTTCGAGGCAGGCAGTCAGTCTATACCGGATCATAACTTTAGTATACCCTTTTTTTTAATAGAAAACCCAAAACTCTTACCCAGGTAGAATAGCTTCTAATCCAAAGACCTTTTTCGCCTTGACAATAGCAGTTTGAACCACGTCGACTGTGTCAACGTATGGAATCGTCCGGTTCCAGATTTCATGATCCTTCCACAAGAGTGCATGGGCCAGAACATCAACAGCAACAGCAGATGAATACTGCACTCCTCTGCTCACAATCTTGTCAATGCCGGCTCGAGTATGGGCATTGGGCGTCTTAGTCAACGGAAGACTTTGCAATGCAGAGTGAGGACCACTGATGGACATCAAGATGGATACTTCGTCTTCGTGTTTGTAGACGATCAAAGCTGACCGATTATAGCCTACATAGGTTTCAGTTTACGAGGTAGACAAGCATAGGAATGACTAGAGAATCACTCACGATGCTCTACTCTTCCAAACATCTGCGGAAATGATGAGTTTCCGAAATTTGAATCGTAAAGATGACTCAACTCACCTTATCAGGATCTTTGACGTCCGGTGTCAAGTCATCAAAAGCGCTGCGAGGAACGAGGGCATCAGAGTACAGACAACAGTCCGATATCTTCAAGTTGACTGGTCGATTGTCGGTGACGCGGATAACGTTCGATATCGACATCCTATCTTCCTCGATAAATGTAATCTCTGCCTCATCCTCAGAATCAGAGTATTCATCAAAATACTCAGAGATGTCGAAATCGTCGTCGTATGCGCACAACCCGGATCTCAGCCGTTTGTTGTCGCGGTAGTCTCCATAAAAGACGCCTTTCCCTGTGACTTTCCTGTCCAGACTTGATACGCAAAATACGAATCCCATCTCTGTTGCAATTGGAAGCAACTTTGAGATAAGAAAGGCATCGCGGCCTTTCAAATTGGTCAACCCTGGCACCAATTCCGAATGAGCGTAGGTGTGCTCCAACATGACTGCAAAAAGACCTGAAATGGGGAGAGAGCGACTTGGATACCGGCCATCTTTCCATCTTTGAAGAGTGTCTCTGAAGAATTTGAGCGGACCCTCTGGCGTAACTGGAAGAGAAGGCTGGGGGGTATCCGGTGAAGTATGGATAAGGTTATACGAGAGGGTCAAACGGCAACCCGCTGTAAGGGGTTTAACTTCTTGTATGACATCGGTGTACCATGCGAGAACAGAAGTGTTGGAGGTCGACTCGTTGGAAATGTCGAGAACGGCAGTAGAATCGGGGTGCGAGATGTGGACTTGACCTCCCTCGAAGGTGGATGGAAGGATAATCATGACAGTAGCGAACATGTCATCTACCTTTGCCTTGCTGCTCGTAGACAGCATAAATCCTCTTTCGAAAATAAAATAATTTATGGAATGGTACTCACACCTTTTCAGGTCGCACTTTTGCGCCTTTTTGATACAAGAGGACCTTGTAAAGCTCACACTTTGGCATTGTCGTAAATGGAGCCAAACCCAATGATTTCCATACTTTCTGAGTGACCATCTTCTGAACGAAAGGTTGCCATGCTGGATTTGCAAAAGATACTTTGGCCGGGTCGATTTCCACAATTTTTGGAGCAGGCCTTTTGCGGCCCGTCGTCGTTGGTGCTGGTGCTGAAAACGAGACGATGCTGGCTACGTCTCGTTCAGAGAGGGGAGATCCCATCAACCCCAAGCCATCGATTGTTAATCCAGGATTGGGTGCATCCGACTCGACGGACTTGTGATAATATGTCCCTGTGAAGTTGAAGTCCCCGCTCAAGGCCTTGTGCAAATCATCCTTTTGATGTGTCAATTTTTCGTGTTTGCGATGAGGTATGTCATGTACGTACATTGAGATCTCCGTCATACTGGTTCGACTGCCAGTGCAATAACAAGGATATAAGCTCAAGTTTCTGGTGTGAAAAACCAATACGGACCTTGGGGTCATCGTTGCTCGGCCCACTACCCTGAAAAGCGATATCGGTACCTTGCTTTGCTTTTCCCATCAGAGCGGTTTATCGCGATTCAAAGAGGAAAAAAAGAGAAAAGCAAGGAAAGAAAGGCTCAAGAGACTGCGTCAAGGACTCAAGGATGAGAATGAGTAGATGTTGGAAGACTTCAATTCCCCCCCTTTTTGTATTCAGCGACATGGTTACGCGTAACGACCAAAAAGTCCCGGGGTGACAGCTAAAGTTGCTACTTCGACCTAAGCCTTTGACCTAACGGTAGCAACTCTGGTAGCAACTTGCCTCGGCGCTAATTGTTGAATCATCCGAATCGGTGACTGACTTGATTCGGAAGCGAAACACGTGACATCTGTGGCTCTAAACTCTTCCACTAGAACTAAGAACTTCCAGGACCAACAGCCCTGACACCGCACCTTTTTCTATGCAAAGGACATTCAAATTCTCAGTCAAAAACTGCCAGTCGCTGAATGCTTTTAGCATGACGAGTGCACAGAAAAGATCGGTTTAAAATCAACCTGTTGTTTGACAAAATTCTAAACCTCTATTGGTATTATAACTGAGCTAGATATGGAGCAAGACAAGTACGGGGGTTATGTAAGTAGGTATGTGGAATAATTAGCAATATCAATAATTGTCCGTCATATCGCTCATAATCTCGTCAAAAAGTGGTATTTTACTAGGCGCAGAAATTGCATTCGCCCAACGGGACAGCAATGAAACCATTTACTCGACAAGACTAATAGAATGCGTTAGTTTTATGTTTAAATCAGGGACAAGTCAACTTACATAGGCTCCTTCTCGTTCTTGACGTGGATAGAGTAGTGGTTGGGCACACCCTCAATGCGGTGGAAGGCGTTCAAGTTCTTGTGGAGGGTGATCTGGAAGACGGAAGCGCTGCCTTGACGGGAAGTGATGGTGCTGTAGGCGAGGAAGAAGGCCCAGACCCTGAACCATCTGTCACCGTACTTCTCGAGGATCTTCTCCTTGTTGGAGAGCCAGTTCTTGTACCAACGGAAGAGAGTGGCAGAATAGTGGACACCGAGGACATCAACGTTCTTGACTTCGAAACCGGCATTTTCAAGCTTTGGAAGAGGTGGTCAGAGGCAGGCAAAGTGATATAAAAGAATGATCGTACCTTGTTGATGACCCAGCCAAGAGAGCAAGAAGCATCGGCACCAGGGAAGACGTACTTGTTCATGAAGAGACCCCTTCAAAAATGTTGGCACTAAGCAGTAAAATAATAGGATACGATAGACGTACCAGATGAGATCCTCATATTGCCAGGAAGGACGGAAGCCAGCCACCTGGTAGACCAAGATACCATCATCCTCAAGGAGGTCGTAGACCTCAGAAAGGAATTGGGAGTAGCGACGGACACCAACGTGCTACAACAAAATAAGAAGCATGAATAATCATGTGCAAGTGATAACATACCTCAGCCATCTCGAGAGTAACAATCTTGTTGTATTTGGTGCCAGTGGGGATTTCACGGTAGTCGCAGCAGAGAATACGAGCCTTGTCAGCAGAAACCTGAACGAAATAATGTGAGAATTAGTCTAAAAGACGTTGAACCGAATACTTGCGCCGTTCTTAG
Organism: Panaeolus cyanescens; assembly: GCA_002938355.1. NCBI lineage: Eukaryota > Fungi > Basidiomycota > Agaricomycetes > Agaricales > Panaeolus > Panaeolus cyanescens. The sequence continues at coordinate 64,726 of NHTK01000317.1, forward strand.
CGATCCTCTCGGTACCAAATTTGGCCTGCTCCTTAGCGAGGGTAACACCCGTGACGTCACAACCAAAGTTCTTAGCAGCGTAGGTAACCAAAGTTCCCCATCCACAACCAATGTCGAGAACCCTGGAACGAGGTCAATGAACAATCCTATAACGTACAATGAAGAGAACATACTTGTCAGTGGGTTGGAGGTTGAGCTTGTTGCAAACAACAGAGAGCTTGTTGTCCTGGAGCTGTTCGAGAGACTCTTCGATGGTGTTGTCAAGGACAATTCCAGAGGTATAGATCATGCGAGGACCCAAGAACCTAGAGACGCGTCATGTTAGTACTTGTGGGGGAATGCGACGCGTGTTGAATACATACCACTCATAGAAGTCGTTGCCTCCTATTGGTATGAGGAGAGTGGAATAGACATGAGCCAGCGCAGGAAGGGCAAACAGGGGGCTACGTACGGTCATAGTTGTCACGAACTTGGTCCTCATCCTGCTTCTGAGAGTGGACAATAACCTCGGGAATGAAAGTGCAGAAGACGTATTTGAAGAGCTCGAAGGTGAAGTTCATCTTGGCCCAGTCGTGACGTTGTTCCAAAATGTCCAAAACATCGCCTGATATTTTTTAAAAACACGTCACGAAATGTTCAACCGAAGAAAAAATAGCATGAGACGCACCCTTGAAGTCAATTTTGCCATCGAAATACGCGTCATGGAAGACCTGCATGGGGATTTTCTCCCTTCCCTTGTAGAGCTGCTTAAGCTCTGGGTCGTGGATGGTGATGTACTCCTCAATGTTCTTTCCTGGGAGAGTGACCTTTTCGTTCTTCCTTGGACCATAAATACTGTTCAAAGCCCAGTACGCGACGGCAGTAGGTGGACCAACGAGTACAACCATGAAGAGGTAAGTCTTGAAGCCGCCATATTTGACTATGGGAAGGAAAGTCTTGACAATGTAAGGAACGGCGACGATGAGAGCAACAAAGTGGTAATTGTTGAACGACCCATTTCCCTCTGCGAGACCGACGAGGGGCGCGTTCTTGATAGCTGGGTAGTTGGTGGTCCTCACAGATGAAGAGGACATTTTGGAGCTGGCTTAAGGAGAGAATACGAATGACAGCAGAGTTAAATATTTAGTCGCTTTGTCTTTATTTGGTTCAACAACACCCCTGACTATAGTTCGAATTCCTGGAATATACGATAAAATACATTTAAATTCTATAAAATATGCATTTATATTCAGCATCTGTGTTCTATTACACTTTTTATTTTATTTTTAAGCAAAACGAGTGTTATAAGCCAAGTTGAGCCTGAGCACAGTTAGGGGCTCTGAGCACGTGAACTTTCGATTCGGCAGTTGCCGTTAGACAGACTCGTGAGTCCAAGTCGTCCCACCCAACAACGACCGCCCGACAAAACTCTTCAAGGTGAGCACATTTATGCCAGTAGAACGTCAAAATCGCTATTCGAGGCCATTTCCATCGTCTTCAGCGTTATGGAGAACCCAACTTTGCCAGGTTTCATGCGTTTAAAGGGATGGATGGGACTTGGTTTCTGTGGATGACGTCTCGTCAATCTTGGACTTGTGTGCTGATTTGCCCTTTCTGCTTGTGTCTTTGTGTTACAGATGGTACGTGCTCGTAATTTATGAAAATTATCAGCGTTCTAACATTATTTGAAATGAGAATAGAAGCTCGAAATCGACTCCTTCTCCGGGTACCGCATTTACCCTAGCAAGGGCAAGCTCTTCGTTCGTGGCGACAGCAAAGTGTGTCAATATCATATTTCCAAACCGCCAACATATTCTTAACATATCTACAAAGGTCTTCCGCTTTGCCAGTTCAAAAAATGCCTCTCTCTTCATGCAACGCAAGAACCCTCGCAAGATCGCCTGGACAGTAGTCTACCGCAAGATGCACAAGAAGGGTATCACTGAGGAGGTCGCCAAGAAGCGCTCTCGCAAGACCGTCAAGCACCAGCGTGGAATCGTCGGTGCTGACCTTGCTGCCATCGCCGCAAAGCGCAACCAGACCGCCGCTGTCCGCACACAGCAACGATTGGCCGCCATCACCAAGGCCAAGACAGAAAAGAAGGAGAAGGAGAGCAAGAAGGCCAAGGTTCGTCTCATTTCAATCTGAATTATAATTGTGCAGTCAATCTGACCGATCTCTTTTAGCCTGCTCGCGCAGCTGTTCCCTCTGGACCCAAGGTGTCGAAGCAGCAGATGAAGGGTGGCAAGGGTGGTCGATGATTTATCAACACATACCTTTCCCATGTCTTGCCCACTTTTTCTATTCCATCCCCCGCCTTTTTGCACCATGTTATGTAGTATGCCCATGGGATATGATCAAAGCTCATCGAGAGAAGCAAAAAACGACTCGCTACGGGCCTTTTGAAGAGTTTCTTTGTTGCTGCTGGACTGTACAAAAGATAAATTCAGCATGATATCCAGGTGACTGCATGGCACGATGATTTAAGCAATGTCAGGTGTTGTTTGACCATTTCAGGCCCGTGCATAGCTCGGGAAGAGTTGTTAAATTTAGCGTTGCATACCTACAACCGCAGTCATTTATGCGTGCGTATGCATAAATTCAACATTGTTGCAGTTCCAACCTTGTTAGACGCCTTGGGACAATAAGTGCTATTCAACTGCAGAGAAAGTTGTTGTGCTTCCATATGTGTTGGTGATGGCATGGCGCAGTAAACACATGGTCATTTAAGCAGCTCATAGCAGAGAGGAACAAGGCAAAACGTCCATGCATAAACCATAATTCCTGATATTTTACTCGCTGGCATACAGAGAAACATAGACCTCTCCATGAAAAAAAGGAAGGGGTAACTACAAGTCTCCACCTGAAATGTTGGAGCGGACTGATGGGTATAAAATGATGACGCCGGCAGAGGCAGTGACAAGTGATGGCAAAGCAACGCCGATGAAATCCAAATCCCCTCTTTCTATTCTGAACCGAGTCGTCAAAAACGCTCCAGAATAATCCGCATCGGAGGTGTGAGACATGAGAATGCGAAATAAAAAATGCCGAGTGCGAAGCGTAAAATATAAAAGAAATGAAGAGAAAAAAGAGAATTAATAAATGTCATACATAACACAACAACGAAGGAAACAAAGAAAAAAAAGTAGCAGCGAATACTGAGCAGGTGAGCAAGACGATTGCGATGAGACCTTGAGAGTTTAAGGAGATTCATGCATGGACGGCTAGGCGAGACTTGAGGGCGGGTCTCATGTCCGCTTAAGCCGTTGGGCCTTTACTTGCCCTGTGTGGCCTTGACGATTGACACGACGATGATGACAATGATGATGGCAATGGCTGCACCGATGATGATGCGCATCTAGAAGATATTAAAGTATTTAGCGTGCTGCTCGGGTTGGCAGACAGGTGATAAGAATGCATACCTTCATGTCCTTCCACCTATAAACGTCATAGGGCTCCGAGTGAGATACTTGTACGACTTTGAGGATGATTTTAGTAGGGCGGCTTACCACATGTTCTGCGGTTCAAGATGGCGATAAGCATTTGAGATAGATATGGTGTTAAGAGGGACATACTTTGCGGACACGGTTTGCTCCTTTACGGAAAGTTTGCGCCGAAGCTGCGAGGTTTTCTGATCAAGGGTATAACAAGATCGAGGTCAGGCCACGACGTTGACATTGACAAGGCACACCCAGGCTGAACTGCAGGCTACAGCCAAGCACAAGGACTGCAGTACGAACAGGAGCCTCCTGGGGCTGGAACAAATGCAACACGCACCGGTCTTGTTTTGCAGCTGGTCAATACCCTCTCCACGTTCCGTCACTTTTACGATGTTGTCTTTCATGATGTTCACAGTGTCGTCAATCTGGGCCTGGATGGCTGCCGTCTTTGCATTTCCATGACTGGGTCCTGGATGGGATGAGCCACCTGAAGAAGAGCCATTGCGAGGGAGATATGGGTCGTAAGGTTCAGACCTAAACACATGAGAACAAGACGTGAGCTTTGCCGAATTCATTCAGGGTTTAAATGACCGACATTATGAGTGCGTAGAGATCTGTAAAGAATTTAATTTAGATTTATATAGATTTAATGAGATTTTACTGACCGTATCAAACGAAATAAGGGGAAACGGGTGGAGGTGGTCGTTGGCAAAAGCGTAAAGTGTTGGCGTTGGCAGGCCGCCGCTGACACACTTACATAGACCTTTTCACACGCTCAGTCACAGCTTGTGACCAGTACTGCCTCTTTCCTTTGCATTGAGCCGCAGCTGCTGTGTGGGCTACAAAAATATTCCAGAATCAATGCAAAAGATATCACTGATGATCAGAGTTGGTCCTGGGACAGTGATGAATACTATTACAACTTCCAGTATGTAGTTGGTTTCAGAAATGGGTATCCAGGAGTAAAAGAGTAAAGAGGAAAACGATCATGAACAGATCATTGTAAGGTAAGTAATGAAAAATGTAATGTAAACCTCGGAAGAACAAAGCTCGTAAAATACAAAACTAACAAATAAAAAATCCTAAGTATTCAAGAAAAAAAAGACAAAAAATATCAACCAGGATAGATGTGTTGTGTTAAAAACGTCAAAAGGTAGAGAGATAAACTAGTCAGACCAGACATCGTTCGAGAACAAAACAAGGTAAGAGAAAGAACAAATTGAAACAAAAATAAAATAAATCAAATACAAATCAACTGAAAAAAAAAGGTAGATGGTAGGTCGGAAAAAAAATAACAGCGCTGTATTCCTCCTTAGATTTAGACATCTACTCCTCTTCCTCTTCTTCATCTTCCTCCTGAATGGCCTGCTTAAACGCCGGACCAGGTCTTGTCGCAGGTAACTGCCTTCTTCCACCCGCCCTAGTCTCCGTCTGCTCATAGCCTGTCTCAACTGGAAGTGGTGTAGACCTCTCGGCTGGCGAATGTCCCGGTTTCTGACGGGACCCACCAGTACCAGAAGATCCACCAGAATGGATATTGCTTCTAGTATTCCTCTTGGACGACGACGCTCCACGATGTCCCCTCGGAGCAGGCGAAAGCGTAATCGTTCCAGGCTTAGACTCATTCTTCGCCGAACTGCCCACAGAAGCCCCTCCAACAACCGACGCAATAGAAGTACCCATCTGCCCCAACCCACCAGCAAACGCTGGAATATCATCATCCTCATCTACCCAATCACTATCATCCCCAGCGCTAATCGAATGTCGTCCTGAAATAACATCACGGATTGAAGTCGTCTCGTTTGGTGTAGAAATAGAGAGAACCTCAATAGGCAAATGCGCAGTGCGCGATTGCCACCCAGGAGGCTCCAATCCCCATGACTTCTTCCAACTAGAACGACTAAGCGATCCAGTGTAGGCGGGGCTGGCAAACGGACCCGCTCGTTTCTGAGCGACAAAGGTAGAATTGCCGTTGCTATTACCACCACCACGACGGGAGCTGCTGCTGTCATCAGTTGACCTTCTTGAGCGAGTTTTGAAAGGAGAAGAGGTGCGGGGTATAGCTTCAGCATCCGAGGGCTCATACCATGATGTGGGTCTTGACGATGCCGGAGAGTGGATAGATGAAGCGGCAGAATTTGATCTAACATGGGGAGGTCGTTGAACTGGGGTTCTTACAACCCTTGTAGACGACCCTGAGCCAGCACGACGATGATACTTGGACACACTAGGCGACGCCGTTCTAAGATGAATGGACCCAGCTGAACTCTGAGAAGGCGACTTCCTATGTCTAGGCTGCTGCATGGAAAAGCTCTTGATAGACGATGGCCTCGACGAGTGATCCCCTCGTTCAGAGTTAGGAGTGTGGCTGCCAAATGATCTACGAGGCGGGATCTGGGGCGAGTCGAGGGGCAACATTACTTGAGCAGATGTACCCGACGACCGTCTGGAATTAACAGAACTTGACCGACGAGATGATATAGACGGCCTTTGTCCTCTGTGGTTACCCCTCTTTCCAATCTGACTACCTCGGCGAATGGAACCTGATCCTGATCTTGAAAACCCTGGAGAACTTGTGCTACCAGAGCTGTTGTTATTCGCCGCATCAGTCTCTTTGCGTTTTCCCTTCCTATCTTCATTAAACCACAACCTAAACGCAGCCAATAATCCTGCCCTATTCCGTATAGCTCCATTACCAGGCTTGTTGTTTGATGTGGAAGGTCCGTTTTCCGTAAAGTTGGGAGTGCTATGTGATTGCAACATCTCACCACGAGGATGGAAGGGCGATATACCGCCCTTTTCAGACGTAGAGTGCCCAATGGTATCTTTACTATCCGCCAAAACCCAAGGCGAGCCGACATGCGTATGACTATGCGACTCTGTTGGTGGTGGTGTTGTAGGCGGACCTTTGCTCGGCTTGAGTGGAGGTGACTTTGTCAATTTAGATGACCCTCCACTACCATGCGAAGAGCGTGGCTCGTCTCCACTGACCCCACGCCTCTCTAGATCCCTGGATCGCTCTCGCTCTCTCTCCCGTTCTCGCTCCCTGTCCTCCTTAACAGCCTCTGATGACTTTTTCCTCACTAGACCAGCAGCCTCCAACGCCGTCGTCGCACGTTGCATAATGCTAACGCTCCCTGCCCTAGGCTTTTTACGATTCCCATCTTTGTCTCTGTCCTTGTCCTTCATACTGCCGCTCGGCGTAGAAGGATTGGACCTGCCAGACATGTCACCAGCAATGGTCGACGAACTAGGGGAAAGCATGGGAGACCTAGTAGGCGATCCTTGTCGGGGCGGTGTCTTCGGCCGGGTAAAAGTCGGTGTAGGAGGAACAAATGCAAATTTTGGAGCTTGAAGGGGCATATTCACGACTTGCACAGAAGAAGTCGCATCGGTCTGGACACCTGTTGACGTCTTGCTACGTTTCTTCTTGTCGTGCTTGCTATGTCCAGGCTCCTCGTCCAATTTGCGCGATGGCTCTACAATTTCCGTCGGCGACGCTACATTAGCAAACCGCTCTGGATCTTCGAGCATCATCCGCTCCGTCTTTTTCTTCAACAACCACCAGATCGCACCAGCCGCATCACATGCGTCGGATAACACCGAGTGCACGATTTGACTGGTTTCAAATCCTAGTGCGGCCAGACTGTTGAGTAGGTGCCGTTCAGCAGGGGTGGAGAAAATGATGGGTGTCGTGGCTGTCAACATGGTGGCAAAGTCAAGCTCTTGGGCGGTTGCTAGTGGCCGTGGGGTCGGCGTTTTCTCGATAGTAGGCGAACCATTATCCTCCATTAAAGACGTAACGGAGTTGACTGACCGTCGTTTGGTGCGCAAGGGCGTGCGGATAGGCAGAGAAGGCGGCGCTTTGGATCCAGCGGAATTTGTCCAGATGAGAGGAGAGGGAGCGTGAGATCTCATGGGCTCTTCGTCTTCTAAAACGGTATCAGGCTGTTGTTCCTGAGTCTTGACAAGTTTGGAGGAGAGTGATTCAATATCAGAACCAGAGGCTTTACGGATTGTTGAGGTGCTACCGTTGCGGTGAATAGATATCGAGTTGGCAGAGGGGTTGATCGAGCTTTCAAAAGGATCGTTTATCGACTGGTCAGGGGTGGTAGGTCTAGAGGATCCTAGGGAGGGTTGGCCCATGAGAGGGGATGTGGAAGCTTGGGTGGAAGCTTCCGATGATCCTGGAGGGGTAGTAGGAGGGTGGGACTGAGAATTGCCATCTGGAGTACAAGGTCTGGCAGATTGGAGGGGCAAGGCAGAGAGAGGTGACTCGGGTTCGTATGTAAGGCTGGGAGAGGTAAACCACGAATGAGAAAGGATTTGTGGTATGGTGAAACGCTTTGTGACATCCTTGACCAAGATATTTTTAAGAAGATCTCTGACCTCTGTCATGTAAAAACATCAATGACGCAGATTCCCAAAAAAGCAATAAAAATGTTGGTGCATACCCAATGACAACCATTCAGGATCCTCAAAGTCACTTTGAATGATCTTGTCGCGCATAACATCTTCGTCATCATCGTCAAAGGGAAGTGTCCCAGTCAATAAGCAGTAGAGGATGACACCCAATGACCAAACGTCAACCTCTGCGCCGCAAACCATGATTACAACAGATATGACATCAAGTAACGCAATTCAACTCACCAGGCCCTTGATACTTCTTCCCCTGTAACATCTCTGGCGAGGCATATCCCGTCGTACCGCAGAAGGTTTCCATTAGAGAATTCCTGTCAAACTCGCGAGTGAATCCGAAATCCCCCAACTTGACACGACAGTGTTCATCAAGCAGCACGTTCTCCAGCTTAAGGTCTCTATGGACGATCCCCTTGTCGTGAAGGTAGGCAACCGCCAGACAGAGTTGGCCAAATATGATCTTTGTTTCATGCTCTGAAAGGCGGCCCTTTTCCACCAAATAGTCGAATAGTTCACCACCCAGACATAGCTCGGTAACTATCCAGATGCTGGACTCTGTTGCGATAACTTCGTACATCTGAATGACATGGGGGTGATGCAATTGGCGGTGGTGGTGTATTTCTCTGGTCAAAGAGGCGGACATTGCTTTAGGAATTTGCTTGATAGCGACTCGAGTCGAGGTTAGGCGATGAGTTGCCATCAAGACTGTGCCATAAGCCCCTGCAGAATAGAAGCTTGACAAAAGTATGATTAAATAGAGAATTACTGGAGCTTACCTTCCCCGATTTTCTTGCCCAGAGTATAATTTCCTACAACCTTTATGTGGGGCGATGAAAGCTCCTTGCCAAGTTCATTATAGGCATTAGCAAGTTGTGCCTTGTAGTTCTGGCTGAGAGAGGCCGACTGCTTGTGACTATGATTCGAAGGCATAATATCATGTAGACCTAATTAAAGAGAAAAAAAAAGAAAAAAAAGGAGAGTCAGAGGTTCAATAGACCTGGGTTTTTGTTTTCTAAGTAGTAGTAGCAGTCAGAGTGTTGATGATAACCATACAAAGCAATCACACGTGCACATTAAACAAAAAAAATAACAATTAAATACACAAAATATTACAACACTTATAATACATTTGCAAGGGTATCTCGGTCTATTAATCTGTCTACCAGTTAGAAAGTAGAGTCTGTGCACATTCCTAGAAAGAATATTAGTATAAGAATCAAAAAATAAAATAAGAAATAAAAAAACATACTCGTAACCTGCGAAGATCATATTCTCTCGCAACATTAACAATCGTTCGCAATTTCCTCTTCACGTCAGCCTTGTTCATCGTAAACTGGTAAGCACCAGAACATTTACAGTATCGGGATACGTTGTCCGACTGTATTTGTTGGCACTTCGAGCACCGCAAGTCTTGCTGCGCAAACGATCGTTCCAGTGACCGCGTCATCTCGATGAGCATAAACTCAATCGCAGTCCGGTCATACTCTCCACCGCAGTTGTTGCAAAGCCACTTGGGACTCACGTCCGTGTTGTTCAGTAGCAACTCCAGATCTCGACAGAAGTCAAAGTCTCGCAAAACGTCACAATGTCGACAGGGAACATTTGACAGCTTCAGCGGTTCGCAGGGATTCCGGAATGCCGCCTCGCTCGAAAACTCTCGCACGTTGATCAGCTCCAGCAATGTCCGCTTCAACAAGCCAATCTCAACCTGATACTCCTTGGCCAGCAAAAACACCGCACACACAAATTTAACAAACTCCAGGTCAGGTCTCGTCATATGCAAGTGAGAGCCGGGTAGCGTCGGGAACATGAACTGCGTGATGCTGTCGTCGTCTTCGTCCAGCATGGCATCTTCATGTCGCTGGGTGACACTTTCTACAGCTTTGAGCATCTTACGCGTCAACCGCCTCGCGATAAACTCGTGTGTGCTATCTGTCTCCGTAGCCTTCACCACGTCCTTTTGCGTCGCTTCTGGGTCTTCGTTCTGTACAGCTCGCAATGGGACTCGGGTAATGGCGTTAACTTTTTGTCGGATTTTGAACAGCTCCACGATAAAGTATTGAATCGCCAAGGCAAAGTCTTCCTGGATAGCGGGTGGTAGGAATTGTTGAATGTTCCAGTTCATCTCCATCACCAACTCCTCGGGTGCTTCAACCGCAAGGGGGTCTTCACATACAATCCCTCCCATGTTAGCTGGGTCCATGAACACGAGGAAATCGTAGAACTTTTCCGTGTTGAGGTAGATGTGCTGGAACAGTTCATGACTTGTCACTGCGGAGGTAATGTATGTCGCGTATGCATGGGCAGTCCCTGGTGGCTTAGACGTGGAAAGCAGAATGCTGCCAAAATCAGCGTGCACAACCTGAGAACCCAGACGTTTGAACTCGGCCAAAAGTTGAATAAATGTCTTGCGCATGAGTCCATGAATGAACCGATGAATACTGGGGTCGTAAAGCTGGGAAGCGCTCGAGCTGATCCATCTCCAGAAATGCTCCACAGCCAACACTGCGGGACTGTCGTTGTCTGACATCTTGTCCACGAGCCACCCCTTGACCATATTCTTCAACAACGCAAACGTTTGCGACGATATCTGTGATTCGCCCAGTGTTAGATCACGCTGCGTCTCTCCGCTGGCCGTGTACTCGTCAATGGTATGCGAGACCGAATCAAACGCCGTCGCTCCTCCTGAACCTTCCAGCTCGTTCACCAACACAGATTGCAACACGGAATTAACAGCGAGATTGCGGACAGTAATTTGAAGCGACACGTTGGGGAATACGCCAGATGTTTGGAAATCTGTTTTCGGCAAAGGCTCTGTCGGTCGACGATCATTCTCGATGCCACCAAGGTCAGGCCACTCTCCCGGTGACCACCAGAGCACCATATCCTGTTGAACAAGCCTACGCGCAAAACTGATATCGGCCAAAAGAAGGGGCTGGTCTCCCTCGATGTGACAAAGCGGCACGTCGTAATAGTCCGCTAGAGTCGTCATCCTATCCACCCATAATCCCAAAGCGAGGTATCGACTGATCATTTTTCCAGCAACATGGGCTTGCCACGGGAAGACGTCCAGGGAGTGCGGTGCTTTGGTTTGGGACATTGCGAACACGGGGAACTTGTCGAGTTTGGGAATGGAACGTTCAAAGTAAGAAAGGTCTTTGCTGGATGACACAGCCACCAAGAAGTGCTTCTTCTCGAGCATTGCCAACTCTCGCGAGATGGCTTTCATTGCCGTTACGTCGCTGGAATGGTAGGTGTGAGAGAATGACACTGTTTCTGGGTATTCCACTGAGTGGCTTGGGCCATGAAGATTGCGTTTTTTCTGGAGGAGAGTGGTGTAGGTTTCGGCTAGGCGCCCAATGGGCTGTCTACGGTTTGCTGGATCGACGAGGAAAAGCTTAGCTTCTCCAGTTGGGAGGAAGAGGGCAAAGACGTGAAGGGTAGAGTTTAAAGAGCATGCGTGATAGAGGAAGAGGTACTTCCCTTGTCCTCCGTTTAGATAACGCTGCCGTGATGATGATGTGGTGCACCGGTCGAGTTGGGAGAGATCGACACCAACGTGTTCAGCCCGATTCAATGTCATCAGCGGATCGTCAATGGAAAAAGTTTTGCCCAACTTCATAATTGCTCGCAAGACCAAGGGAAGCTACACGCGAAAGGTTAGATAAAACTTGTACATTATTATGACATCATACATACTTGAAGCTCATAAACCCCGTCGACGTTGGGATCATTGGTTATGTCGATAAAATGTTCTTGGATGTCCTGGTAGGTTTCTTCTTTGACCGAGATTTTGTAAAGGTTGGTAGCTGGTAGATCACGCGGTAGACTCCTAGTAACCTTGGTGCAACTGTAGTATTCTGTACGGAACGCGGTTTCCGTGGGTTTCTTCAAATGCAGATAAAACTCGCGAGGAATACGCAGTGGTACATTCACAAGTTCGGAGTTGATTGAGATCCACATCGTGAATCTGCCAGGAACTTTGCTTGGGCGAATTTGCACAATATCCCATCGTTGGTTTGATCGGAATGAGCGAGTTGTCTTGAACATGGATGGCACCACAACTGAGCTCCCTCCTCCTTGTCGGCTTTCGAGTCGTTGCTTCCACCTTGGACGCATCGCTTTAATCCACTTGGCATACTCGTACAAGGGGTTCGGCATGGCCGCATTTTCTTGCTCGGGATCCGGAGTGGGTGGCCTCACCACAGTGGGGATCTTGGCTGCAGTAAAACCTCGACGAAGAGGAGCTGGTTTGGTCGTGCCAAAGTCTTCCATGTCGGCCGGTTGGGTTTCTTCTTCGTCCTGTTCATCCTCCTCATCTCCCGTTTTAACTTTGAAAAAGTCCGTAACCTTGTTTTGCTTAAACTTGTCCACGGCACCCGCAACGCGACGATGTAACCAGTCTGGATGACGGATGCGAGGAACAGGATTGGACACCTTTTGCATAGCTGCTGGGATTGTGATGAGCTTCTGAATAACGGAACCAAGGCGCTCGATGTAGTAGTCCCAGTCCAGAATCGAACGGAGGTCAAAGGTGACCAGGGCACTGTCCTTGAGCCACTTGCGCAGGTAGTTTCGTTTGATGGATTCTTCGGCAGAGAAAATAGCGACAGGGACTGCACGCTCTGTCACAGGTGCTCCGATAGGTTTCGCAGAGATGATGAACTTGCATGCAAGGCCTTTATCCTTGACCATCTGGTCGCCCAAGAATTCCGCCAGACGTTTGGCGGTACTGATAGACGTCGACTTTTGGCCACCATACTCCGCAAGGGTCTTGGACATGCTGCGATTTTCGGCAATGAGATCGACCAATTCTTCGTCGCTAAGATTTTCAGCCCGACTGAAGAGGATGTCCAGCCATTGATCGGCAACTTGTGCGACAGCCGCGTAGCATTCCTGGATTGTTGTACCGAGCAAGAACTTTTCGAAGATTTGGGACTGGAAGATCTTGATGAGCTGAAGTTCTCCTCGTCGTTTGACCTCGAATCCTTTCAACTCTGCTAGACTGCCATCGTCGTTGAAGACTGCATAACGCTTCTTCAGCAATTTGTCCTCTTCTTTCGACGAGGGTAGAATCATGGCTTTGTAGGGACCATCCAATTCGAAGAAGATGGAGTTCTCGCTGTGAACTTTGTATTCACCTGTCTCCGGGTCGAGGTCGTGGTACTGATGATTCGTAAACTTGTCGTGAACGAGATGATTTAGCATGATACAAGGGTAGGAAAAGCCAATGGATTTTCCGTTACTGAGCTTGAATTTGAAATCTTCTGGGAAGACGCCGGGAAGCATGCACCAGATACCATCGGTATCCAACTCCAAAGGACGCCCAATTTGTTCAACGAGCGCGCGTGCCATCTGAATGATGGTTGCACCAGTCAAGCAGGTAATACCAGCCATCTCCATGGAGTGCCACCGAGCACCCTTTCGCATGACATAGCCATAGAACGAGTTGAGAATGCACTTGTGGGCTAGCTGGAGCGAGTCGTAGAGCACGATCATTTTCTTTGCTTCGTCGACCTCGGCAATGGACTTTCCTTCGCTAACCACTGTGTCGAGATTCTTCTTCCAGGTCTTGTGAAGGCCCTTGTACTCATATCGCCGATCTCTGAAACGACGCACTGTATCGACGTAGAAAGGGTTCTCTCTTTGGCACACAATAGACTCCCGGGTTTCTACCTTGGTGTCCTTGGTCTTTTTGTATACCTTGCGAGAATAATCGCCCAATCGCTTGTGGAGAAGTGCGGTCTGTTCAGCTGGTGAGAGATCGAGGAATCGCCTTTGAGCACCACCAGGCTTTTTTGGTGGGAATGTCTCTTGATTGAGCGCATGCTTGATCATGTTGAATTCGTCACGGTGAGCAGGGAAAAACTCTCCTCTCCAGGCCCAATCCAAGCGCCGATCGCAGGTCTTTCCGGGTCGGTTATAGTCGCATACAGCACATGTAGCTTCGTCGACCATCGAATCTGGCTGAAGTCGGTTTGACAACATGATGTTGGGATACATGGCTGCAACGTCCAAATGGTAGATGAGGGGCTTGTCGACGCGTTTGGGATTGTCTCGCATGACCTCCAAGGCGGCTTGAATCTCTGCTTTCACTTCATCGTAATTCGTTACACTGTCCAAGGAGCATTTAGACTCCTCAACAATGCAGAACTTGAGTGCGGCATCCAGGTCATCAATGAGCTATATAACAGTTAGCATATTGTCATAACATTAAGAATGGGCACAGCTCACCTGTTGAACAGCCGAAGGTACGATTTTGAAATCAGTAGGTATGTCGCTGCGGAAGACACCTGCTTCCAGTGCCTCGACGTGTCCTCCAACGTAAGTCTCTGACGCCAATAAGTGACCTTCATACATATTTCCATGCGATTCTTCGTGACGATTTGGCATGATGATATTACCCCGGTAGGCTTCAACCTAAGAAAACGGTTTTATATATAACGGGGTAATGAAATAAATGGAGTGCTTACCATCAGAAGCGTCTCGCAAAGAGTACCACTACCCTTCCTCAAAACCTCGTCTGGGTTCAGGGGAATAATGTTGCACAAAGAGAAGATGAAGGGATGCACATATTTCATGTAAAGGTAATACGTTGCAACAGCATCTGAAACGGAGTATTGAGCGAGAACTTGAGGTTGTTCCACCGCATAACTATTCAATAAATTTTAGGATGGATTTCCAAATTTATTTAAAACAACCACTTACGGTGTCATAAGCTCTGGGTCAAGCTCAATGGGATTATATCCAAGCTTAGCAGTGGTGACCGCCTTCAAGCCTTGACTCCCTTGAGGAAGGTATGAATCACGTTTGACCCATCGGAAACAGTCCATATGAACACAAGTTCGACTCTTGTATTCATCTTCGGAATCCTTTGCGAATCCTGTCTCCAAGAACATGTCTATTCCATTAGCTTTGCTCCGCGCATCCAGGAATGGGAAATCGAAAAAGTCTCCGTTAAAGGTTGCCATAACTGTGGGCTTGACATCCTGGATGTGTTCAAAGAAACGCCGAATGGTAGCTGCCTGCAAAAAGTTGTCAGTAACCCAGGTAAAACAAAACGCTGACCACTGACCTCATCCGCCTCATTGAATATGATAAATGGCCCTTCATAACCCTCCTTCGGAGTGTATTCAAAGTCTTCTATGTCCTCACTGACAATTTCTCGGTTTGTAATGAGGTAACCTTGACCATCGACCATGTAAGAAATCATCATGACCTGATCTATGGCCTGGTCAGGGAACTTTAGCGGAGCCTTGGTTGTTTCAATATCGAAGGCCATTACGACAGGATCGGCACGCTTAACACGTTCGGTGATTTGGCTGAAGGAGGGTTGGCCTTCTGTAAATGTAACGGCGTACCAGAGCCCCACACGCAGGTCGTTGTCGATGGCTACACGCAAGTAATATGGGACATCATATTCCCTGATATCGATGATGCATTCAGAGGGATCCTGGTCTTGGGTGATAGAGCCTTTAGCCCCACGAGCGTAGCTACCACCCTCCTCCTCGAAATCAACGTCCATTGCGTTGTCAGTGGTAGCTCTGATGACTTCAGCGTATGCATCCACGGCATCACGTTTTGCTCCATTCGCTTGTGCAAGGGGAAGAATTTCACGTCTGACGTTAAGGAGGTCGGATATGTTATGGAAACAGAGACGGAGGTAGAGTCGGCGATGGCCCATCAGATGGTTTGGTAGCTTTAAGTCCTCCTTCTTTTCTCGTGTAATCCGGCAGATTAAACCTTCATATCTCTTTTTGAGCCATTCTTCGACTGCGGTCTCTTTGCCTACCTGTATTATGTTGCATTATAAGCAAATGAAAGCATTTAATGCCTTGTTCAAAGACATACCTTGCAAGCAATTTGGAAATACGGTTCATATAGGAATGTACATTTGAACATGCCTCCATCATCTTGAATGAAGTAGTAATCCACAGCTGATTTCCCGGAGGGCCATTCTGGATCTTTAACCAGAGTCTTGAAGAACGTCAGCACAACCCAAGGTCCACTGGAGTTAATATACGAACTGGGTGCATGTTAATTAACCAGCCTTCCTTCCTAGGCCCTGCCTCCACCTTGGCAAATCCCAACTTCTCGTCGACTTCATTATTCAAAGCAGTTCTCTCAAATCTTTCTGCAAGCTGCGTTCCATCGTCTTCACGTACAGGTGCAGGCCCATCTGTAGGCTTTCCTCCACGCCCACGTCCACGTCCACCTCGCCATGAACTGCCGCCACGGTAATTGGAACGAAAAGAACCACGACCTCTACCACGCGACGATGTAAGGCCAAATGTGGTTGAGCCTCTAGCCATCGTCGATGGCCTTGTTGTGAAATAATAAATGACGCGAAAAGTGTCTGGTCTTGGTGAGAGAATTGTCTGCTCAATGAATCCAATTGTCACGCAACGCGACATGTCACGAACACGTTGTCATTCCTGACGCGTTCATAAAGCTGGCACGCGTTATTATGAATCATGGCAAGGTTTTCTGTCTACTGACATCGGCCTTGTATCTACTGCACTAACAAGACAAACTTCCGACAGATATTCTTCTTCAAAGGCCATTTGCTTTTAGAAGCCGATTATAGTAGTAAATTACGAGCCTGATAATCTGAATGATACAAGCTTTGCAGGTGAGCCGTTTGTTTCCAATTTATGAATGGAGTGATCTTATAATTATTGAGTTTATCGATGGACAGATACAGATAATCTACCTTCATCTGAGCATGATATCCTTCGAAGGAGGCCAGTTCTGACAACGGCCCGGACTGCTGCTAAATCACCGAGACGTAAGTTCATGATTGACAAGTCTTAGCAAGTCCCCTAGATTTTTTTACAGCTGACCGCAGACTCATGACTGACCCTCGGATATTCTTCATCTATTTCAATACCACCGTCAGTCGCAATTGTAATTCATTCCTGCCCCAAGACGGACGTATATCTGTGACATGTGAAGAATCCTCAAAGGTAGAAAATATACTCCAATGGTCACCAATCTCATGACCAGTGGGAGGACAAGATCATATCTCATATCTTATTTAGCCATCGAGGGTGCCGGTGATCGCTGTCTCCCGATCATCTATCAAATGCGTCCGTGAGGAGCTGTTCCTCCCTAGATGCGCGCGCGTCTCTAGAGGTCTATATCCCACCCCTACAAACCTATATATAAATATTAGATCAGGATGCAAAACCAATCCAGTGTCAAGTAACCAAACTTGCCCAACAATGGCCACCACCGTTCCTGTGACGCAGCTCCATGAATACTTTGACAAATTCAGCTTGTTCGACCGCTGCGATGTTATCAGCGTTACTCATAGCAAAAATCTGAGGTCTGTTGTCCTTCACGAGTACCTCCATGTCATCATTCGAGACAAACGCAACAACCACTGGCTCCGCCTTCTCGTCGAGCGCCAAACTAACCAAGATCAAGTGATCATCGGCATTTGGCCCTGGGTCGACCCCGAGACGGGTCCTCTGTCGCTGGTTGTCAATTCGAAAGCGCCCCTCCCCCTTCTTATGCGTAATCTCTTCTTCCAAGGGACCCCCCTAAGCCTGAGAACAGTCGCCGATGTACTTCTGAACGTCCATGACAAAGGGCCGGAATACCATTTTCTTAGCACCAATTGTTTTTGGCACTCTGATGCTGTCTTCAAGATTCTGTCGGCTGCGCCAGGTGCCCCAAAACTTACAACGTATGGGTGGCTCGTACTGCGCGGGATACCGGTCATTCCTAGCATCATAGGAGTAAGCTTTTACACCTTTAAATTTGCAGTTGCCGCCTTTTTTCACCTTTCGTTGCATCTATAGTCCGTCTCTGCGTTCATTGCCGCTGAAGGCTTCCAAAGGACCATGAAGGACAAACCGTTACTCCTAAAATCGACCCATATTCAGCCAGATGAAGAGGAGTTTGATGGATTAGACGTGCTCGATATGTTACAGTCCTCAGAAGCTGTAAGAGGTCATGATCAAAATGCTGCCGTGCCAGATATGTCTCTCGCACAAGCTAATGTAGAACAGGATGATTATAAGGTGCGTACTCCGACTAAATGCATTTAGCTGGGCACTAAATCACCGCTTTTGCCATGGTTAGAACAACAAGAACCTCTTTAAATTGATGAAACAGATTGATATCCTAACAAATCTCGATGTAAGGTTACTGTACTTCTCTTTGATGTGACTCATCCGTATCTCCACAGAAAGATGCCATCATTGAACAGACCAAGGAGCGCAAAAAGGACATCGACGCCTTCTCAACTGCGACTCTTTCAGAGCCCGAAAAGGACGTCAACACTGCCTTCTTCGAGAAATGCCTGAAAGATAATTCGGTAAGTGTATCCGATATCGCCTCTTTCTACCATGGCCATCCCGCAGTTATTGCAATTGTCGACTCATCGTCGACTTCAAATACACCAGTTGACCGAGGAAGCCACTAGGGAAGGTCTTGACACTGCCTTCCTTATTCAACAATTGCACGAGAAGGCTGTCCAGATCGCTGCTGATAATGCGCCATCGCATGAGGAGGAAGCTCTATACGAAGAGGCACTCAACGCCTTCGCCGGGAAAGTCTTGCGTGAGGTTTTTCAAAACAAGGCTTTCAATTGATTTACAACTGTGAATTGGTAAGTAATGCTTATACAATGTTGCTTATTCTCTGACAGCTGACTCGACCAATGATTTTACATTAGCGCCCATTAAGCGCCGTTGTACATCATCGAAGAACCCCCAATTGTCTGAACCAAATGTCATATAAACATGAAATCGTATATCAAAGAGTTTGCGACGTATAAAATATGCGAAACGCCGGGTCCCGGAAATATTGTAAATTCGATGATGAGTTGTAGCGAGTTGTGTCCATACAATGCACTTCGAAGTTATCAACCTCGAAGATTCTTACTGGCTACGCGTCCAAGAGATTGGGAGGTTTTACATCCTAGATTTCTGTGAGATACTATTACAGAGTTACAATATCGTTGGCTATCAGATGTCCTATGAGATCGATAGGCATGCAATGTAAAAAAAAGTGCATATGGGCAATAAATGGATGAAAAAAGCGAAAGGAAAAATATGATAAATACGTATAAAGGGATGAGTGGCGAACAAAAAAAATTAGGAATGCCATGGTTCGTGAATGGGTCGTCTCATGTGGAAGCAATGGAAAAGGGGGAAGAGCGGGAAAATCAAAATCCGTCTTCCTCCCTCACGGTGTATTCAGCACGCCATCTACCAGTCCCTGTTCCTACAGCAGGCGGGAGCTCCGCTGCGTCCATACTCGGACGGGGTTTGAAGCTTTCTCGTCGCGTGCGACTAGCTTTCCTCGCGACACTCGCACCCGGCTGACTCCGCCCATGCGTTGCACTTGTCGTTCGTCCATACCCAGAAGACGTAGCCCTTGGGTAGGAGCCGCCAGTCACCCCAGGCCCGTAAATAACACTGCTTGGCACTCTCCCATGCCCCAGGGAATGCTGTTGAGTGCCCGGTTTAGGTACAATCATCCCTATCGCCGCAGGTCGAGGTAGTGATGATGATGTGGTCTTTGGTGTTACGCCGGGAATTTTGGAAGGCGAAGAAGCACGCATATTGGCTCCGTTACCACCGCGTGTTGAGCCAAAAGGCGCACGACCTGTGCGACCCATCGTAGAAGGTGGCTCAGTCAGACGTTGTTTCTTGTTGGGCACAGAGCTTGTTGTCAAGTGAGCTGAAGAGCGGACGGCGGGTGTGACGGCCCCATTTCTGGAGCCAGGGACGTAGGAGTGGCTCGGTGGGGTTGTGGCACGAGCCGGGACAGAGCCAGCTCTGCTCGGCTTTTTCTTGTTCTCCTGTTCTGCCGTGCTGACGGCGTCCAACAGCATTTGCATGAAACTTTCTCCGTTTACGAGGAAAAGACGGCCATGGCTTTCTTCCCATGCAGGAATCGAAACGAGCAAATCTTGTTCCAACTAAAGTAAAAAAAAATTAGACAATTAGCAAAAGATTCTGAAGTGGCGACATACTCTTGGTTTTTCTTTCTGAACTCGCTTTCGCATCTTCTCCTCCCGCAAAAGACGGCCTGGATCTCGAGGACCTCGGCCCGTAAGACGAGACTGATCGGACGCGGCCGCTGCTAGCTCCTTCTCTTCCTGACATATATCAAAGTACTTCTTGATACTCGAGAGAAGTGGTGCCTTCATTCGGCGTTCCTCTTTTAGTCTCTTGATTTCGTCTTCATGAATAGTAAGAAGTTCTTCTGTGAATTCGTCTGCAGAGACAATCAGAAAAGAACGCTTCCGTAAGATAATTTGTTACATACCATCTGCGAATGGGGCAAAATCGGCTCGTTCATCCTCGCCGACCATGAGGTCATCCCATAGCTTGACAATTTCCTCTCTTGCGCTCTCAACAAATGTGCCCATGCGCTCGCGCTTGAGCTCCGTCATCCTTTCCAATTCCTCTTCATATTCCCGCACTGTTTCCTCTGTGCTACCTCGGTGGTTTTCAACAAACTCGTCCATGGCTGCATCGGGCACTCCAAGACGTCGCCACAGGCCTTCCAGCTGGTCGTACATTGCTTGAATGTGTGCTTCTCTTCTTCGTTTGATGTCTTCCAAAGACGCACACAAGCTCGCAGCCCAGGAAAGAAGAGCTGGTGTAGGGTCGACATTTTCCAAACCCACAGTTTGATTGTCCGCCAGGGAATCTGGGTCTATATCCTCAATGGACTGCAAGAACTTGGCAAGTATCTGCTGATACTCGTATTCCGGGGTAATACCGACATCGTCCTTGAAGAGCATTTGGCTGCTTGAGCTTCCGCGAGATGCCGGGGTAGGTGTTGAGGTTACGAAAGGGTCACTGGAGAGAAGAGAAGATGTCATAGCCAAAGTTGACATGGACGCGGCGACATGATCTTTGGGTAAGAAAAAGTGGTCGTCGAAAGCTGGAGGGGCCATCCCCAGCTCTGAGTAAAGCCAGTCGATTTGAATGAACGTGTTGGACAGCTGATTTAGACGTTTGTTCTGAGAAACAATGGAGTTAGATGACTATCCAAAGAGCTCTGCAAAGATAACTTACGACTTCAGCTTTTCCGCGAACAAGCTCCCTCTCTAGCTTCATGAATCGCTCTGGAGTAACGTCCCTGTTTGCATTGGGATCTGAAACATCTTCGTCTACAGCAGGTATTTGCTGGAAGATATCACGGGAGAAGTAGTCTTGACCCAGAGTGCGAGTTAAAGTAGTCAGTCGATTTGTGAGGGTGTTCAGCTGCTCCAGCTTTGTGTGATACGCCTAATCAGGAACAATAATGATAAGCTTCTCGTTTGTTGAATCATCTAGGACCCACATAGGCTTACCTGGCGAAGCTTTTCTTGATGAGCCGACAAAAGTTCATATCTTTTGGGCAGCGATTGTTCCTTCTTCAGATCGGGAATGGTTGTGCCAGTGGCTTTGATATTTCCACCTAGTGCTTTGGTATACCGAAGGCATGTTCTCTCAACCTCTTCACAGTTATCCGTCCATTCCTGTACTTCTTTCCGTCTCTTATCGACTTGTTTCTCTACACCATCCAGAAGTTGCTCCTTGAGAACCATGAGCTCATCCTCAAGTGCTGATGGTGGAAGACCTAGTTGAGCATGTAAAGTTGGTAATATCTGTGTCTGTGACTGTAAATGAGTATGTAGCGAGTCTAGCAGGGCTGTTAAAGCCATGGACGTCGTTGTGGGCGACATGGCGAGCAGCCTGTTGGTGGTTATGAAGAGAGTTCCAAAAACAGTTGCAGAACCTTGCAACACCCAGGAGTTCAACAAATCACGTGATCGCGACGATCCATCCACGCGACCGCGTTTGTCCATTGTCTAAGTCCTTGGCGCCCTTCCTCCACCATCTTCAACGACTGGAACTAGCTTTTATGTTTATTATGCTCTTAAGCGCCAAAAATGACTATACTAGAAACTTTATGGCTATGCTAACGGACTCTTGGGCATCTCTGCTTGGGCAACAACACTTCAAGGGCCTAGAGCATCCTGACTAAGAAATTTATAACTGTCGATAGACTATTGGGGGCCAGAGTAACTACAGCGCTGGCAAACTTGGGGGCTTCATGGGACCCGTTTTCTTTGGCCTCGCGTAACTTTATGCATCTTCCAGGACAGGTCTTCCTACTCTTGCCGGTGATTGCTCTCTTGCTGCTCATTATCCGCATACTCGGCACGGCGCCCTTCATTAGGTTCTTGAATCTTGAAGCAAACGTTTCGGCCCCTTATTATTCCTTATTCCTACCGAAGGCATCACACAGCCGATGTCAGTTTCTTCGACTTCCCCGCAGCACCCAATGTTGTCCCCACAACCTTCCCCACATCACTTCCATGCCGTGTATCCGTCTGGCTACCACCATTTGTCCCGATGTACCGTTTTTTCGCAGAATGCCAATAGCTTAAGCCCCTTGTTCCCAGCCCAATGTGCTTGTGCCTCGATCTATGTATGTCTTGAGCTTCCCATTCTCTGTGGCTGAATGGACTCTGCGTCCGGCATTTCCGGACGTTAAACAACTTTTAAATGACCCATGCCTTCTATCATTCCATGAATTATACTCAAGACGTGGTATTAGAAACAAGTGGGTTTAAAGAGGCCAAGGAGACGGATGTTTCCGCTCCAGTGTTAATTATAATGGATTCTGACAGAGCAGAGACCAACAGACCAAATGGGGCGCGGATAACTTGCCTGACTGACGCGCGCGTCTCATCATCAAAAAGTCTCAAAAACAGGGATAGTCATGCAAGGGAATATATACACTACGATACAGCAACAGTGAGTAAAACTTGGTATAAAAATGAATGAGAATCAGATGAAACCAGTACTAATAAAAAAAATGAAGAATCAGCCAACCCTTGAACCCAAATCCAAGGAATTATACTGTGACACCAGATTCCTTTTTGTCGTTGGAAACTGAGATCTCCACATTTGACAAAATCGACTGTTTGTTTGAATTCCGCATCAGAACGGAACCCCACTGTCCCCACCAGTCTTCAACGGCATCTGCTGCATCATAAGCAAAGATAGCAAGCTCCATGCCCCATAACTCTCTAAAGTTTGCTTCCTCCATATGCTCGCCCTCATGCTGGATCAACGTACTCCGGAAGCGTGCATCTCTGGCCGCCTGAACAGCGCCACGAGGTGCTTTGTATAATTTCTGGTGCTGGTGGTCGTATGAATGGACAGCGTTGGCATGAGGTGTGGCAATTTCATCGTAGGCGGTGACCAGCCGTGAAATCTCATCTCTGCTCTGAATCCTGGAAAAAATACAGCCCAAAGTTTGGGCTCCTTCCAGGGCTAAAGAGGTACAATGATGACCTCCAGGCTAATTTTAAGACCTCGTCAGTCATTACCCATCAGAAAAATGGCGAGATTTCGACAAACCAAAAGTGGATGGGCAGCTTCACCTACAAGCACAAGTCTTGATGAATCACACACAAGGGTTTCAAGGCACGGCCGTGTGATGAATACGCGCGATGAAAAGCTATTGGCAAGGTTGAGAAGCTTCTTTGTTCTGTGGAGAATACAAGATACGTCAACGGATATTTTTTGTGGCTCTGTTCCAAAGCATAAGCACCTGGGTTCAAAGTCGTTGAAATTCAGTTGAAAGTCGTCAAACCCACGATGTTCTCGCCACTCTTGGTCTTCTGGCCCTATCGATCCTGTATAGTCCATAATCATGGTCACAGTGAAAGAACCCCGCGCGTTCTATTCGTAGACCTTTAGTTCCATGTGGCTACCAATAAGAAGAGTCAACCATACCAGCATGTTTGCATGGATGACATATCCGCTCCCAAACCAGAATGACCACTAACGGGGGCAATTTAGAATCTCCATTCTTTCATTGAAAGATAAGGTCATACCACAGATGGATCCTCAGTTAAAGGTCGCAGTTCTGGATCTCGCACCAAAAGCTCGGTAGGCAACGTAAATCTGACCAGCAGATGCTTTTCCTGGGATGTATCCTCATCTGAATCATCTGAATCCGAATCACCCACGATAAGTGGTCGAAAAATACTGTCGTATCCATCGGCAGCGACAATGATGTCCCCTTTGAGAGAAGTGCCGTCGGCTAGGTGCACTACACCTCTTTCTACTTCTGACCCTACAATGTTCGAGTTAAATCGGAATTCCACCCCTGCTTGTCTTGCAAGATCGTATAACGACGAGTGGAGATCTCCATGCTGCTTGAAAGGTTAGCAATTACACGACTGTAGGTTAAAATGGGTGCACCTGCATAAACAAAAACGGGGCAACGAGATCTTGAAGGAAATAGTCGTTTATCAATAGTGTCCCTACTTTTTCCCCGGAGTATCCTGCACAAAAGTCGATTCTGATGTTGTCCCAGCCTCAGGTCGGTCATAAAATCCTATCATAGCTTCAAGAATGGAACTCACTTTTTACACTCCTGCGAGATATGTTCCAAGGATGGACCTAAACCCCATTGCTTCAACAGATTGGTCATATTGGGCGGCGACCTTATTCATACATTAGACACCTCCGAAAAAACAGGGGATATAAGTAGCTTTCTCATACCGAAGCCCCCCAGTGCCAGTGTTCTATTATGGCCCGGCGGGCATGCGTGTTAGCAATTTCGTATACCAGCATACAGGGCCCACTCACCCGCCATGTTCCGTCAGTTCTCTCTAGTAGTGTAACCTCATGGCCAGCTTTTCGAAGAGTGTACGCAGATGCCAGACCTGGCCAAGTTGCATGACAATTCGTCCCGTCAGTCACACCGTAAGTAATCTTATCTGCACAGCAAAATTGGACCCTGACCGAGCTACGCACCTGATAAACCTCCACCCACTACCAAAAACTTGAGCACAACTCCCGCACGATGCGTATAGCCCACGAATTCTCCAGACATCTGTAACCTCACTTGCAGTAGCCGGCAGTGAGCAATCAACGTTAAAGACAGGAATGGGGGATGAACACGCTTCGCCTCCGTTAAGACTGGGGCTTTCAAATAGAGATGGGAAAACCACAAGAAGCAGTCTTCTCACCCCCCGCATCAGCCTCTGGCTTCCTGATCAGAGCTCGACAGGTGGACAGAGTAAGCAGCATGTACGATGATGGCATATGTATATAAATATATGAGGCGCCATCTCAACGTTTCAAACCATCTTTTTTTTGATGTCCTGGCTGACCGTATGTCCGAGTCTTCAGCAAGAACCTATGAGTAGTTAGTACTTTAGTGGTCAGACCGGTCAGGTTGGGACCTGGCGACGCAAGTTTTCCAGAGCAACGATTTCAAGACTATAAGAGCCTCCCTGGGGATGATTCAGAAATTAGATTTATTTCACTGCTAAAAATCTTGGTATAATGGACTTAGAAGGGGTTGACACGAGGCAAAAAAGGAATAACTGACGTACGTAGTATATGTGTATGCAATCTTGATGAGGACTGAACGGCCACACGAAAAGGTTGAAAAAGATTGCAACTCTCATCATACACGCCTCGGGCATCCCCGGTCTACTGAATCGGAGAATAAACACAGCCAAAGTGGTATTGAGGGGCTCTCCGTTCGCCAGAACGGAGTGAAATCTTCGGCAGCTCTTAATTAACGAAACGACGCGGCAAGCCATAATCACCACGTTTCTGTACAAGCCTAACTGATTTTGAAAGAGCTGAATGGTGGGTGTAGGGGCGCGCAAAGACGGCTTTAAACAACTTTAAGCCCGCGAGCGAACTTCGATATCAATGGGAACATGAACCGGGATGCCCAAGTCTCCTTGCACAAGCATCAGTGATGCAGAAAGGTGGGCCTCGACCTAGTAACACCCATGTGGCACCCAGCAGTGTGCTAAACTTATTTCTTCTATAAACCAATGTCGAGATGACAATAATAATACAGAGATGATTACAACATGCATAATAAGGAATACACATACAATTTACAAGTAGTCCATGTCTATAACAGCACCGACTGTCGTCATGCTAGATTTTAATCGAGCCACGTCGCCTCGATATCGTCTTCCAGATCGCGATGTGGCATGCTGCTCCAAGGAAGAGTGAGACCTGTAGGCAGAACATTAGCCGAGTATATTTACGAAAAAAAAGATGGTCACTACTCACAGCAGCGAATATTAATGGACGGTGCCACTGGTGGTTGGATGTCAGCAAGGCACCTGCAATTGGGTTGCCCGTCAGCAGCGCTAGCGACAGCGCGAAAGACAGCATTGAAATGCGAATGCTGGGGAGTGTCAGATATTTCAGGAAGCACAATCCCCGCGTAAAAGCTGCTCACCCGAGGTCTGATAAGTCGGCATGTGTGACGAAGGAGCCAGCGCAAGGTGCTACTATTGATACCACTGTTAAAAGACAAACGTCAGTTAATTCTAGCAAAGAAGCACAATGGTCAGCCTTCGTACTTCCACCCGAGAAAAAGCCATAAAAGATGCCGAAGCAAATCACCCCCGTGACGTTTACTGCCCCAAACATGGCAAAAATCAAACAAGCTGAGATGAAGGTTGAAGGAATGATGACTGGGGCATTCATCATTGTCAATTAAGTTTCGCAATAACGTTGTATGAAGCCCACCATTTAATGGACCCATGAAGTCAGCGGCGATGTTTGGCACAGTCCGTCCAAAAATAGATGCAACGTTCATAATGGTGATCTTCAAGCAGTGAGAATGCCGTCAGTCTGTATGACAGGCGACTTACAGAGTATTTGGTGATGGTGGGGTTGACGCCATGAAGAGCAGCATACAACTGCAGGTAAAAGACTGGTTATAGGTCAGTTTGGCCACGCGGACTGCTACATTTAAACTTACAAGGGACGAAAACTCCCCAAAACACCTAGTGACGGAGTTGAGCTATAATCTGCTTAGGGAGTGCTTAACTTTACCAAAAATCCGCCGAGCATATAAATCAGGTATGGGACGTCGGTCAGGACCTTCCGAAATGTGGCACCTTCGCCTTGCATCTTTTTCTTCGGCGGCAGCCTCGTTTTCATGATCAGATTTGCGATTATTAACAACCCCAGATCCATGAAACCAACAGCGCTGCAGTTGGCCTTCAGTTCGCGTTACTCATTTACCTCATTAAAGCGGCTTACCGCACACCCCAACCAAAGCCGGAGGAACGCGAGAAAACATTGTTTAAAAGAATGGGATAGACCACACCACCAATGCTTGAACCTAATTGGATGTCAGTAAAACGGTGTGACTTGTAGTACCAAATATACCTGCGACCACCAGACCCATTGCCATTGATCGCTTGCGACGAAAATAGTGAGAAGTAATGGTCAGAGAGGGAAGGAACATTAAGCCCATTCCAAGACCCATGCCAACACCTTGCGCGAGTAGGTTTTGGTAGTAGTGATGCGGTTTAACCAATGAAAGCATGAATACTCTTGATAGGCATCAGAAAATCGCGGTCAAAGTGGATAAAAAAGGGAAACGCGTACGAAAACGTATAAATAGCTGTTCCAGATAGCAAGCAATGGTGAAAGTATCCCATATCAAACCATCGCCCTGCTGGTAGCCCAATGGCAAAAACAAGAAAAACTTGCATGGAGCCAATGAGACTGATTTTTGAGGCTGAAAGTGACTGTAAAGTGTTCCGCTGTATCGCCGCGTAAGTAGCGCGTAAAAATATATAGCCAAATGGTGCTAACTGTATAATAGTCTTGATAGACGCCAAAAGATTGTACGACACCAAACGTACAGAAGGTCACAATTGTCCTTTAAATTGGTTCATCGTCAGTTTGGACAAGGCAATTCAGCATCCATTCACATACCCTCCTAGGACAGTTAGCCAAGCACGCAGACCCCCCTCAGGAAAATCACCGGGCCCAACTGGCTGACTTTCGTTATCTTGGTGCAGTGGTCGAGGGGCATCGTGGTCGCTATGCTCGTCCTTGGACGATAGTGAATGTGGGTGGATATAACCGCTATGAGAACTCAAATCGTCGAGGGACGAGCGATTCCCATTATCCGTCATGGTGGTCGTAAAAGAAGGAGTTGGAGGGATACGCCCCTAAGGCATGAGCTTAGCTGGTATGACAAGCACCCGTGTCATGTTATCATAGAGTTCCCATGAAAAGAAGTCCACGGTCGTAGGCCGGCAGGTCAAGTTCTAAGTAAAACTGGGTGAGATCGATATGGTGATCTATTTTGAAGCGTCAAGAACACCCACAGCTATACCAATTATTTGTCGAGGTTGACACGATCAATACAACTAGACGAAGAGTCTCCGGGGTGATTCCAGTTTCATGAACATCCTCGAGACCCGTTTGACGTTGTGATGCCTGTTATTGGCAAGCTAAATGGCCTGGAGGTAAATGATCAACAAAACACCAACACGTTCATGAAACATGAGATAAAAATTACTGACAGTGAGTTTTGTGTATTTCCAGAATAGATTTCGCTATGTTTAGAATGGAACAAGTTGACATGTTCTTCTTGGAGTCCCAGGTTCGTCTGATTGATGATAACAGTCTGTGAAAAGAAAGTAACATGTGGCTAGTCGGCCATACGACTAAGATCAAGATATCTTGCAAAATTGGATCCGCATAAATATTGTCTTATGTGAAAGCGAAAACCGATAAGTGGTGTAACGATATTCAGTCTGGGATGGCTGGACCAGAGCACCCGACCTCCATGTTTCTCAGCGTTCAGTACCGGCAACGACTTAGGCGTATGAAAAGACTCATGGTCTTTGCCTCCAAAGATAATCGTGAAACGAACACCAAAGTCGTGTTTTTATCCTGTTGAACATGAACGTTAGTGGTCAAGCAGTGTCCAAACTCGAAACACTGTTCCTTTCAATTTCGCAATTTGCCGAATTTTCTAATAAATATATGTCAAAACATACAATTTATTCCTTTGTATCCACAACCACCACCATTTGAATGCTTTGGCTTCTGCCAATAATATTCCGAACTTTGGAAGCTTTGGTATCGTATGCAAGCGGTATACCGGAGCCATTATCCACTGAATACGCAATAGAGATCCCAAGTCATGAAATCCCGAATGTCTAACTCCAAACGGGAAAACCCTGCGGCTTGGATTCTAAAAGTTAGGTTTATTTGAGTATTTGAGTCCATCTCTCAAATCAGAGTCTAAATGCTTTGTCTTTTGACGGCTCATGGAGTCGTGAATGTGGTCGAAATCTTGAAGTCCACTCAGGCTGTTCTCCCGAATCACCGAAATCCAGAGTTACGGGTAAGTTTGGTTGTTTTCTCTTTCATGCCCAACCGAATTTGACGGATGTGCCTACAGTTTGCATGAATATCTTCTTGTCTCCGAAGAAATCTGCCCGGTTGAAATCTGACCGCTTTCAAGAATACTAATACACATCGCCTATAGAGCGTACTCCCCGTTTTTATTTAGCCGCCAGCACATATCTAGAATCCCACAGATGTGCAAATTATTCCTTCCGATAAGTCAAGGCGCCGATTTGATCTTTATTTTTAGTTCCAACGATATTTGGGAACACGATCCAACGGCTACTTCAGGTCATGTTTACTCTTGTGACGCAATCTCACAAGTGCTTGCCAATCTTCTGAACACCTAATTTCGACACATACACTAGGGAAAGCCGAAAATCTCTCAACATAAGCCATTCGACTTCTTACTAAAACGGGTCCCCATGGAACACATAAAATGACTGTCTTCTGTCATTTCTACAACCAGTTTTCCTGGCAATAACCGCTACTTCATTTCAATGGAGAATCAGCTCTACAACCACCCTCTCTTCAAGACTAGATCCGAGCTCATGTCTCGGGATGAGAGCATCGCATTGTCATATCAACGTGCCAGAGTCGTGATGCAAACCTATCGTACGTCAAAACTACCTCCATCTGGCTTTCTAGGTCATTGTTAATATTTTGTCAGGTCTAACCGCTCAGGACGTGCAATTTTGCTCACCTCGATTTTGGGCTCTGATGATGGACCCCATACTTTGTCAAGACGTTGCCTTGTTCACCATGCTGGCAGCCCATGTCGGCCTAACAATAGGGACCCTTTCAAGGCATCTCAAACGACGTCCCGATTTCAAACCTTTGGTTCAACGATTGTTACGTTTCGACACCGTTGGCATCTACCTGTTAACCGAACGCGGTCATGGCCTCGATGCCTTTAACATTGAAACAACCGCAACAAAAACAGCAGATGGATATATCTTGCACACGCCAAGAGAGGAGGCCGCTAAGTATACAAGTCCATTTTTTGGAAGAAGCCGCGTCTTAATCCTTCCAAATAAATAGATTCATGCCCGCGTCAACCCCATCGTTCAAGATTCCAAAGGTCGCTCTTGTGATGGCGCGTCTAATCGTTCAAGGCGAAGATAGGGGGTGTCGTTTCTTCGTGGTTCCCATCTGTAACGAACGCGAAATGTACCGGGGTGTTAAATCTGTCAAGCTTCCACCCCGAAGTGGTACAACTCCCCTTGATTTCTCCATTACAACATTTGACCACGTCCAATTACCCCATACTGCCCTCGTGTCTTCCAATATTACTGATCTTTCCAGGCCTTCTCGCCCTCTAGAAGCCTGGTGGGACGAAATATGGCGTATCCAATTAGGCACTATGGCTGTTCCCGCTCCGTGGATTTCAGCAATTAAATCTATCGCCTATATTGGAGGTCGCTATTCTATGCACCGGTCACTCCTCGGTAAAAGCGACATACCCACCCCGATTATTGCTTTCAGGACGCAGCAATGGCCAATAGCTCATGCCACGGCCGTAGGTATGGTCCTCGCAAACTGGTACCCGGTAGCCATCCGGGAGAGCATGGAGAATACTTCGGACCATCGTGTCCGGCATGCGATGTCTGTTATCACCAAAACCACTATCTGTCGACACTTCCAGCGATGTGTGTCTGAAGTGGCCGAGCGTTGTGGAGCACAAGGCACTTTTGAACAAAACTATATGGCCAAAATAGAGGTAATCAGGTCGATCTTATCACTTTCGACACCTTCTGATGCCTTATTTCTATTCGCAGAACGACGGAAAAGGCGTTATCATTGCAGAGGGAGATGTACTGACGCTCTGCATCCGCCTTTTCTCGGAACTACTTCAAAACCACTTCGACGTCCCTCTGCCCGATCCATCGAGTTCTCTTCTTGCAAGGCACGCCCATTCGGTTCTGGAAGAAAACCGACAACTGTTCTCGACACTTCAGTGCGACCATCGCAGTGAAACATTCAACTCACTCATGCTTCCTCAATCCGAACCCGTTATCCAAGCTCTTGGACACGCGATGGCATATTCAGCAGCTCTCCAAGCGGGTCTCCCCAAAGCAGTTCTAGATGTGTACGAGTGTGCGGTCATGCGACAAGACTCTGCTTGGTATTCAGAAGAAGCTCATATCACCCGCATGCAACAGAGGCTCCGCGAAGATGCCGCCATCAGCAGCTTTATGCCTAAGCTAGATTACTACCTGGAGCAACTCAACATCGACAAATATGTCACGGCCCCTATCGTCTCCAATAAAAGCTGGCAAGATTACGTGGCTACGCTCCCTGTCTTCTCTGGAAACGCTGTTCCAGAAATGGGCTTGTTCCAAGCTGTATTATGATCTCCTCTTTTCTTCCTTGAAAGCAACCGTTCTGCTGATTGCTTAATTGAATACCCGTTTGCATAGTCATCACATGAAATTCATATGTATTTGTATTTACTTGAAGGCGGCATGTATAAATATCATAGATAGATAGTTTGGCCAACGATGTCGGCTGATGTCGGTTGTTTTTGAATGAATTGTTTTCCATTAAAACATTGATCTCGGTTTCTCCTCGCTGTACAGCGATATGGTTGGAATGTCATGCTTTTTTTAATGCCTCGAGTGCTCCAGTGACACTGCATGCTAAAACCTCGGTCCGCCGATTTATGCAGACATTTGAGGCGTGTCAGTTTGCTATCCCCTGGCGGTCGAACACGCGAGTGAAGCGGCAGCACTGACCGCGGCACCGATAAGGTCGAGTATGTGGCAATTGTCGATCTTGGTAATGCCGCGCCGCCGTCAGATGCTAATCAAAGGTGAATTAGCGCCGAAGTCTTGTAGTGCTGGTCGCGCGCATTGGCCATTGCCGAATCGCATTGCTCAATGTTTGTTAATTCTGTTCACGTCGCAGGATAAACTGGACCTCTTCAAGTTTGTACCGGTCTGTGCTTCTCTGGCTTTCTCATGGTAATGGGGGTCATATTATCCGTCGGACCGGCAATGAATCTCGCATCAACTGGGTCTGCGTGATACATCCAGTCGCAAGCAACGTATGTCCGAGACTTGCCTTTATTCTCCCTCTCATAGATACATGGAGCTGCATTACTACAGAGCCATAAATCTGAACTATACCACTTTAAGCATGGCTCACTCAATTGGCAACACCAGAGTTGAAATGGAACGTAGGTATCTCCGTCGGCAGGGGTTTACGTATCCTCTGCTTCATTGAGACGAATCTTCTACTACGTAGAAAGGAAGTTCCAGCGCCCCATGATGTGGGTACCTGGAGCTACACCTATGTATCGACGACGTGTGACGAAATTACTTTGCAGGAGCCGTACGAAAGGAACGGAAGGACGGCGTGACTTGGCTGATTTTAAAATAGACGCATGTCGTTTTCGACGGCTCCTTCGCACTCAGGTGCAAGAGCATGGGTGTTCGATGATCTTCTACGTCGGAATGAGTCACCTATCAAGAAAGGCGGCACAGGGTTGTTAGATGCAAGGAGGAAACCAGCATGTTCGGGTCCCGTATGCAAAAGTGAGATTTGAGGGGGCAAATAGGGAATAGGTTTCGTATGGTTGGTCATGGGTTGCCGAATGACAAGCTATGTCAGATTATTTCTAATACGAGGAGCGCGAAAGCACGGATTTTTATCTAATTTTTGGGCTGGGGAAAGCGGTGGAGATGAAGACACAACGAGCTATTAATGGATGGTACTTCGGAGTAAGATAGCCTGCCTGAAAGAAGAAAGTCCATCATCTACAAAAAAAGCGACGGCGGACATATTAGTTCCATACGAAACCTTCCCACAAGACCTTTTAGTTTCGGAGAATGAAGGGGAGATGGTGGACTGATTATGGCCAAAAAATCAAGAAATGGATTTGCGAGGTAGCATAGCATGAGAGCAACCACAAGCTGCCCCTGATCGCGTGGTTTGCTGAGAAATACTCCATGGAACAGGGGTGTCTAGGATTGGGCAACTGAGGGTGCAATTATAGCCCAAAGTTTGGCCAGAACCACATCGCCCAATGAACCAGAGTGATGATAACAAACATGACAAGGTCAGGTATCTTTTTTATCTTGCTGTGCTTGTTTCAACACTTCGAAAAATCCTCGCACATCGGACTCGTTGACAACCTTTCCCTCTTGTGCGAACGGCCGCAAAAATTTGACAAGATCATCACTGTAAAGAGTTTAATAAATCATTTAAGATGGAGGATAAGATGACAATTTTTTTGAGTGACTGACCGCATTTCATTGAAGGCATGGATGCCATTTATAGCTTTATCCCGGGGTAATCGCTCTAGAGCTCGCATTCCGAGTTCTTCCAATGACAACCCTGTTGAATTCCGCGATATTTGCTACAATTCTAATGGTAAGCGGGGATTTCATACCTGAATCAGGGTCTTCTGGTGGTTCGTAGGTTTCCTCTTCTTCTAAAAGCCATGGGGAATCTTGTAGTGACGTTAAGCACTAGTGTGGGGAACATGGTGAAAATGTAATCGTATGAATCAATAGGATGAGGACTTACAGATTTACAGCGACACCAGCGTTCTCTAAAACCAGATTTAAGGAAGAGATCGCCAGAGCCTAAGAATGGCGCACAGCCTTTCTTATCCAGAGCAGAAAGAACCCGCTGTGCTGCCTGATGTTGGGGAGGTGCCAGACAAGTTGTGAAGTCCATATCAGCCTCATGAGAAGGTTTAACGCGTTTCGCATCCGGTTCATCTATGGCCGACGGGGATAACGGTCTTTTCATTCCGGCCTTTGACGTATCTTGAGTATCGTTGACCTCAATGGGGTGTTGGTCGTCAACATCGATGCCGTTTAGACGGCGCCACGGGTCAGCAGGAGAGTCACGAATAACCATGAGTGTGCCACAAGTGCCAGCCCATCTTCTTAATACAGCACTCTGAGAAACGCAAGAGCCACAAATAAAACACTCATACTCCTCTCCCGATATTAGAGGAGGAGGTAGGCCATAAGAGGATGTCTCTGAGGCAGCATCATCATCTTCCTCAGTGATCTGGTCCAAAATGGTCTTCTTCGGAGAAATGGGAGTGCCTTCTCGTGAGCTTGGACGCTCGCGTAGATTACAACAAGATTCATGGAACCAATCCTAATGCCCAACAGTTTAGAGTAAGCGATTGAAGGACAACAAGATGTCAGTTTACCTCACAGGCGAGACATTGAATCATGGTTTCCTTTTCTTCGTTTGCATTGTATACCCGGTTGCATCGACAAAATTTACCTTGGAAGTTTTGCCCGTATTGGTTAGTTGAGTTGTCTGGTTCAAGTTTTGTATGAAGAGTGCAGGCATGTGCGACTGCTGACGTCGGACAGTCGCAACAGAAATTCCGCTTCGGAAAGCTAGTTAACCGTAAGGATAGAGGAACATTTGAGATTATTCCGACTCGGAAAGGTGTGTAGTAGAGATGCACGCACAGTTCGACCTGCTCATGATCAGTGTGACAAGCGACTGAACAAGCAGAGCAGAGTCCGCGAGATTCCGGACACGTCAGACAGAGATAGACGCTTTGCCTGAGTAAAACGGGAAATATAAGTCAGCTGAGAGAGTTCCATCCCCAGAAAGACATGCCTTATGGGACCAAGAGAATAGGTACACTGCGAAAACGAATGAGGAAGAGCTAAAGCAGCCTCCTGGACAAGCTCTTCTTGGGATTTTAAAAACTCTGACAATGTTGATTCCATGAATTTTTTGTAAATTTTCTTCTGATTGATATCTAAAGATTAAGTCAGAGATTGTCGCCTTCAAATTTCAATGTTGTGGTTGAGTGTCAACCCATGAACGATGCTGAACGTCTTCAATACAAACCATCAATGCCGGGTCGGCAAATGGCTACTCGGGCCGCACTCAATGACGGACCGAATCACCCCTGAGTTCCTCTCTGCTTCTCCTGATCCCCCTCGACGGTCATCATCGTATTTTATAGTCCATAATTTGAAGGATTTAAACAAGTATTATCTTATGATTTTGGAGATTTAACTTTATTGACAGTTTTTTCTAGGAAATATTGCGATTTTTTATTATCTGAATCGCTGCCATCGCAGGACCGGAAAACAGACGGAATTGAGGAGCCACACTTAATAAGGCCCCGCAAAAATCGTAAACCTTACAAAGTTTTACTTCTCTTACTACAATGTCTACCAAAAGCAAGCCGTCTACTCCTGCAAATGCTCCAGATCCCATTCTTCTGACGCTTTTCGCTAACCGCTTCATGAGCGTTGCGGAAGCCATGGGTCGTTCACTTCAGCAAACCTCCATCAGCACCAACATTAAAGAACGTTTGGACTTTTCGTGTGCGTTATTTGCCCCAGACGGTGATCTGGTTGCGAATGCACCATTTATTCCCATTCATCTCGGATCCATGAGTTTGCAAGTTGCTTTCAATTCCAACTGCGAATTCCTTCTAATTCGGACACCAGCGCTGTTAAGTATCAAATGAACCTTTATGGCGACACTTTGAAGGAAGGAGATGTTCTAATGACAAACTCCCCTCATGCGGGTGGATCGTGAGTCATATTTTACACACTCTTTGCTTTCAATATCTCACTGACAGTGGACTTCGCCTCCCACAGCCATCTTCCTGACATAACGATTATCACCCCCGTTTTCGACCCCGAAACTAAGGAGATCATCTTCTTTACTGCCTCAAGAGGTCATCATGCAGACATTGGAGGTATTCTTCCGGGATCAATGCCTCCTACTTCAGTAAACCTGTTTGAAGAGGGTGCTGAGATCGTTAGCTTCAAGATCGTCAACGACGGTATCTTTGACAGAGAAGGCTTAATAGACTACATGGTTACTAAGCCAAGCCAATATCCGGGCAGTTCTGGCTGTCGAAATATCCGGGATGTCGAAAGTGACTTGAAAGCAGTATGTTCTTGTTATAATCGGCCGACCTTTAGCTCTGACGATCTCTCATGACAGCAAATCGCAGCCAACCATAAAGGAATTCAGCTCATTCATGCCAGTATGTCAGCCACTTTCACTAATCCATGTTTGTTCTAATTTTACTCGTATAGTCGTGGAGGATTATGGGCTCGCCACGGTCCAAGAATATATGTACCATATCCGGAATAACGCAGAAATGTCTGTCAGAAATCTCTTGAAAGATGTCGCAAAACGCGCTGGGACCAACACATTGTCCGCTATCGACTACCTTGATGACGGCTCGCCTGTAAGGAATTCTCTCTATATCATGTGGGATTTCAAACTTACATCATAATTGAAAGATTCAATTGAAAGTCGTGATTGACGAAACGAAAGGCTCCGCCGTTCTTGACTTTGAAGGCACCGGGTGTGAAGTTAGAGGAAATCTCAATTCTCCGATTTCCGTAGTTCATTCTGCCGTCATCTATTGCATGAGAGCGATGCTCGATTTAGACATCCCTCTTAACGCGGGGTGTCTGGTTCCGCTAGACAGTGAGTTTTCCGTGGAGTTCAAGTAA
The DNA here is from genome assembly GCA_002938355.1 of Panaeolus cyanescens. Classification (NCBI taxonomy): domain Eukaryota; kingdom Fungi; phylum Basidiomycota; class Agaricomycetes; order Agaricales; genus Panaeolus; species Panaeolus cyanescens. Next base: position 101,209 of record NHTK01000317.1, read on the forward strand.
GGAAACTGAGATCGAACCCTTTGGATAGTCAAGATTCCAGAGAAATCCCTTCTTGCGCCATCTCGTACGGCAGCCGTATGCGGCGGAAATGTTCTTACTTCTCAAAGGATCGTAGATGTCGTGCTCAAGGCGTTCCATGCCGCCGCTGCAAGTCAAGGATGCACAAAGTAGGCACCATCTTTCATGCTCCTACTATATATCGATCGCTGATCTGTCGCTCAAGTAACTTGACGTTTGGCGCCGGAGGTAAAGACAAGGAAGGAAAAAGTGTTGCGGGATGGGGTTACTATGAGGTATCGGTTTCTCGACATCTACTCCCCACGTTTCTGACATTACCTATCAGACCATTGCCGGTGGGTCCGGTGCTGGCCCAGGGTGGCATGGGACAGATGGTGTACACACCCATATTACCAATACCCGTATAGGCGATGTCGAAATTCTCGAGCGAAGATACCCCGTTATGCTTCATCAGTTTGGCTTGCGCTCAGGCTCAGCAGGCGAAGGCAAGTGGCATGGCGGAGAAGGAGTTATCAGATCTATCGAATTCCTCGAGCCGATGCAGGTGTCCATACTTTCCGAGGTAGGTCCATGACTGAATTCCTCAGCTGTGTCTAATCTCATTATTCGACCTTTCGTAGCGACGGACGCGGCAGCCCTACGGAATGGAAGGTGGAGGCCCAGGGGCCCTCGGACGCAACACTTGGATTAAAAATTGCAGAAAGGAAGACGGTGATTTGAAAGAATCAAGCGCAGATCAGACGCGTCTTATCAATATCGGTGGGAAGGCCACAGTTTGGATGGGTAAGGGAGATATCTTGCGTATCGAGACACCGGGTGGTGGGGCATGGGGAGCACCGGAAGGGACTTCCAAGACCAATGGGTCCCATGTAGCTACATGGGAACCCAGGGGATCGATTGCCGAAAGGGCAGCTGCACAGGCCGCCTTTTAGCCACAATCGAGGGAAGCGTTTGAAGCTCAGAGATTGTACATGGTTGTGCATCTACCATACATATGCATAACATCGTATGTTTTCGGTGCCGTGAATGCTAGTGTATGAAATTCTAACACAGCCTCGTTTTCAATTAGGATCACCTTTTTTCTTGTATGTCGCCTACGAGCTATTGTATATTAAGAGCCTGTACTCTCATGCCCATCGTGGCCAAAAAAAAGTAGCATGGACCTTTGAATGATGTTAATTATAAGCGCTGTGTAGCATTTTCATGTTTCCTGAACCCTCGGTGTCTGCGATTTGGAAATCTTACTAACATGGCAAATACAGGACCCCCGAATTGCGAGCTATCTTTTCAGATATGCGGATATGAACGCGTTTTCCCTGACCGCCCATTTTCTGGAAATCGTGCTTCGCCTGAAAGTTGGCGTTTCATTCCCAGACATCGATAGCGGGTTATCTCTTCCACAGAGTCTTTGCTTACCCTTAGTAACAAGTAACTTCTCTACATTGAATATTCCTACAACAGAACAAAACTCACACTGCCTGGCCGATTACATATACATGATTCATGAATGTGGGATGTGGCGGTATGGCAATTCGAGAAGAACAAGGGCCTCTCGAAGGACTTCGACTTCCTTTTCACAGTCAAAAAACCTCAGGCTAGGCAGATCGTATTTTTTTTGTTTTTCTTTTTTATCAGACGGCCAAAATAACTCCCAGATTCGCAAGCGGGTTATTTTCGAAATAGACCATCTAAACATAACACGCCGTCCCTTGTGCTTATTTTTAACCGGACAGGGGCTTATTTTTGTCTCCTTCACATACCGATATCCTCGAGTACCGTTGGACGGGACCATGTTCAGACAGGATTGGGCGTGATCGAGGCAGCATTTTCTTACTCTGGTTAGTTAACGTGCTTCTTTACCTCCCTGGGCAAATGTTCACAGTCTGAGTCTATTTATCGTATCTCAAGTCTGTACGTGAAAGAAAGTGTCAAGGTTATAATAAGCCTATTTATTGTGTCGGGAACTCGGTGGATGAAGTTGGGGGTCCTGTATGGTTCAGAATAGCAGCCGGTGAGGGAATATAAGCGAACGTGTATGATGGGTGAGGCCTTCGAAGGACGAGTGAGAGTTAGGTGAGAGCTAATGGGCAACGCTATTGGCGACCCGTGGGGTATTCGATTCGACTAAAGTTATGACGCAAATATGTATGTTTATCTTTCTGACAGGCGCTGCTCATTCCCGAGCACAAACCGTGTCTTTTTCGACCTTCTTCGATGATAACAGCGGGATAACCATATTGCGCGTAGAGGCCGCTCAGGGTGTGGCAGGTCTTCCTGGAAATTTGTTGGCTCCAACGTGTAAGAAATTCATTTTATTCAGCTGCACACACCGGAGTGTGAACGCATTCGAAGGAGTGGGTACCTTCGCGGTTGCAGTGGGTATTCGACGAATGGACAGTATAGTTCGAAGGTCATTCTTGGGTGCGCGATGTTCGCACTTGTAATTATCTGATTAGCCTATTTCTCGAAGCGGTGTCGAACGATATTAGCGTCCTATCTGCGTCACAATTGGTCCATGGGTCGAGACCAAGAAGATCACTTGAGCGGGTACAACGTATAATACAAGAAAATAGTTTTACAACGGCGTTACAATTACATATGTATTTTCAATAGAAAAAAAAAAACAAAAGAATCGGCATTAACGCAATCGATCTGTGCCTATCGAAGTATCGGTTAGCACCCATGGAATTTCCTGTTGAAGATCTATTCACTTACTTTGCCTTCGAGATTACCAAAATTCCTCTGGTACATCGAAATAACCTGACGTGGGTTCATACAACCTGACGAGCAATCCTTCTTTGGCTACGAGTCGATTCAGCTTCTCTTCATCTTCAGGGGACATCATCAAAGATTGATTCTCTTTCGAGAAAAGCCTGACAAGTAGACCTGAATCACGTATGGTTTGCAATGACGTTTGTATCTCGGGGCAATCGTATGTTTGAAGCAGCCGTAGCGGACGACGATCGCTCAAAGCGATGGCTCCTATCTGCTCATTGATAGTGTCCGTTTCCAGGCCCTTTTGACGTTCAACGTTCGAACGAAGCACTTTTTCTGATCTTGACAAAAGCATTCGCTCCAGCTTGTCGCTTGAGCATGAGATGCAGTCGTAGATGGCAATTGTGTCGAGATTTGGGCACAGCGCATCTCCTTCGTCAGGATACGTCAACGCTTCAGCAATCGCATCACCAAAAGGACGCGCATATGGATCATCAGGTTCGGACTGGATGGTAAACTCTTTGAGGGTGTGCTGTGCCAACTTGAGGATTTCGATCATCTGTGTTTCGGTGATATCGGCGAAATACACGTTGCAGCTTTCAAGGGGACACTGCGACCGTTGTAGAAGAGAAATAACGGATCGGTGTTCCCAGGTTCGAATGTTTAGGAGAAGGTCCTTGAGGTTTGGTACAGTGAGGCTGTTTAGTAAAGCATCGGCGAAGGAGAGTGTGTCGATTACGATTTGCGTCAAGTGCGGCAGTGTGATCATCGATGGGGAATAACCTCCCCCCATCAAGTTGTTGACAGCGAGGTATTGGAGTAGATTGGCTTCGGTCAGGATTGACAAGATAGTACGTGTGTCCAGCGGGGAATGAAGGATGAGTCGTGTGAGTGTACCCCAGTTGACTCCGAAGGGTGGTGGACGGAGTGATGGAATCCTCGTGGTGTTTATCCATGTAAACGATTGTAGAGAGGTTGCTGTGGCAAGTGCAGAGGCAAACCTGGCTTCCACTGCAGAAGGAAGCTCATAAGGCGTTCGAATATCGAAGTGCTTAAGCAGAGGAAATCTTTTATTCTGGTGGATGACTGGGTGTGACTGGTAACCCATTGTGAGTCTGATATGTTCGAAGTGGTCGTGAAAGTCGTTCAACACTTCGTCGAGTGCACCGTAGGGGAATGCATCAGCATGAAATGAGACCCATAAGGGTCGATCTGCAGACCGGGTAAGCCAAGTACGAAGGACGCCCATCGTGGATTTATGGCAGGGCGGTTTGTCCACGCGGGTCATGGCCAATGACGCCCACAATTGAGGAGTAGCAATGGCTACATCTCTCCAAAAGCCACATACTTGGGCAAGAAGAAGGGGTGCCTTTAAAGGGCTGGGTTTATTGAACGGATTAGGGGGTAGGCAATGCGTAAATATTTCTGAAAGGAGTTCGGGAGGTAGGCGTCGAATCGGTGCTGATAGTGACCGTAGCGCGTCGATTGACCTTTGTAAGGATTCTTTCGTGGAATCGGACTCGTTGCTCTCGGAATGGCCTTTGGGGATGAGCTTGACAATCCACCTTCTATACCGTCCCACAAAGACTCCTTTGGCCACCTTTCTTAGTCCTGTAGGTTTTTTGACTGGGTTTGAAACGAGTTGGGAGAGTTGATCCTCATATTCTTCTATCAACGATTGGACATCCAGCATGTCCTCCTCGGAAAGAGTGAGACCTGGGATCCTAAGCCAGTCTACGAGTCGTGGCTCGTGTCGAAGAGAGCTTGTGGCATTGGAAGCGCTGGATATCACAGAAGAGCGCCAATTAGCAGAAGGAGTCTGTGAAGTCGTTACAGTAGGGCTGGTCATCGTAAACAAGGTGAGCTTGGAAGATCAACGTCTTGAACAAAGGGATGCCTCGCGATCTGTACGGAATGCCAGGTCGACTCTGTCCCTGGATGGGTTTAAAAGGGTCTGGCAGAAATGCACGCGGCGGTGTCAACAACACGCCGTCAAATGATATCCCAAGCTTTCTTGGGCCTGCATTGTGTTTCTATTTCTCGTTCTCCGTGCTCAACTGACTGCTTTTGCGACGTGTAAAGGTGCAAATGCCGGTTCTTATCGATTACTGAGATGGGCATTGTATTCGGAGAATGCTAAGTGACAGCATATCTATTTTAAGCCTACATGATACTACACACTGACGAAATGTTGGATATTGATTCTAATGTTATCTTGCTGACTTTTTGCATACTGGAACTGGCCAAAGAACAAGGTCATCCATTACGTTTTAAGCGCCAATTTCTGCTGAACGTTGGAAGTGTGGTGCTACAAGATACCCGGCAGACCAGTTCAGAGTTAGATTGACCTGTCAGGGATATTTTCAGAGGAGCAAGACGCCGATTAAAACAGCCCGAGCACCAAGGTGCATCATGATCATGATGGTTCAGTTTGCTGGCTGTCAGTGAGCTTTGTATCCAAGATTCGACTCTCCAACAGGTGGCAGGCAAATACTATTTTTACAAGGAATGAGATGAGCATATCTGTAGCCAAACTTTTCAGTTTCCTCGAGGCCTGCGCATGTCACTGAAAAGCTTGTGGTGGTGGTGGTGGTGGTGGTCATAGCTAAAGAGGCAGCACAGCATCGGAGTTTGAAATAGGAGACTCTAACCACTGCGGCCGGAGTCGTTCATGGCTTGAACTTGGTCTTTTATATTTCATATCTTGACCACGACCATCTTGATTTTTTTTTATTTCCTAAATGCCTTCTCAGTCGACTCTTAACGCTGAGGAAAAGGCAAAAGTAAAATCTGCAATTCCAAACACTGCGAACAAGATTCATTATGCAGCATTTGGACGAATCTATTACGCATATCCACAACCTCGCAAGTGGAGCTACGCAGGTCTTCAAGGGGCTTTAGTCTTCTGCACAAGCCTTCTGGACAATTCTTTCTATTTTAGAATGGTGGATCTGGATGGCACAAGAGGCATTATCTGGCAGCATGAGCTCTACGATGGAATTGAGTTTAATCAGGATCGGCCATTCTTCCATTCATTTGAGGGTGATGTGAGTACTTTATCATATGTTTTTTTTTTTTAAAAAAAAAACAAGCTAATGTGATATTCAATAGAAATGTATGATTGGATTCGTTTACGCTGATGAATCAGAGGCGAAAGCTTTCTACAAGAAAGTGAACAATCGCAAGGTTGTCAAATGTAAGTGGCTATTGTTAGATCTCAGGCTCAAGCTCATGAATGTCTTTCAGCTAAACCTGCTGGAGAGAAGAAAAAGAAGAAAGCAGGATCTGTAAAGGGCAAAATTGACAAATCTATGATCTCTGGGCCAAAGGAGGGGTCTTTTATCCATGTCGCTCATATGGGCTACGACTCTGAAGCTGGCTTTACTTCGAGTGGAGTAGATCCTTCGTGGACTGCTTTCTTGACTAACCTCGAAGATTCGGGCGTTGGAAAGGATGTTATCGCTCGAGAAATGGAATTTATCAAGAAGTTTGTTAGAGAACACCCTGAAGGCCAGGATACTCGGAAAGAACCCAAGAAACCTAAGCCACCACCGCCTGCGCCCAGACGTGGACATACGAGCAACGGCAGTACTTCGTCTCCAGTTACCCCTCAGGCTCCTCCACCGCCGCCTTCCAGGCCGCAACATAATCTTCCTCCTCCTCCCCCATCTCGACCCCAGCAGCAGGAAGCACCCGCACCGCCATCGCGCCCACCACCAATGAAAAGAACGGCGCCCCCACCTATCGCACCTAGACCAAGCAGTCCTCCAAGAGCTTCTCCAGCCCCTCCTGCACCCCCAAGGCCACCTCCGAGACCAGCATCTACAGCCAATGCGCCCCCACCTCCACCCGCTCGTCCAACTTCCAACGGTGGTTCAGCACCTCCACCACCAGCGCGTCCAACTCCCAATGGCGGATCTGCACCACGACCTCCACCAAGACCTGCTACTACATCAGCTCGTCCACCACCCCCGCCAGCAAGACCTCCACCTGCATCGAGCTCTTCGCAAGCACCACCTCCACCACCACC